>CAUYQU010011023.1:0-67339 GCA_963574635.1 Cheracebus regulus
AAATTGTCTCTATTTGCAGATGACATGATTGTATATTTAGAAGATCCCAACATCTCAGCCCCAAATCTCCTTAAACTGATAAGCAACTTCAGCAAAGTCTCAGGATACATAATCAATGTGCAGAAATCACAAGCATTCCTATACACCAATAACAGACTAACAGAGAGCCAAATCAAGAGTGAACTCCCATTGACAATTGCTACAAAGAGAATAAAATATCTAGGAAAACAACTAACAAAGGATGTAAAGGACTTCTTCAAGGAGAAATACGTACCACTGCTCAAGGAAATAAAAAAGGATACAAAAAGATGGAAAAGCATTCCATGCTCATGGTTAGGAAGAATCAATATGGTGAAAATGGGAATACTGCCCAAAGTAATTTATAGATTCAGTGCTATCTCCATCAAGCTACCAATGACCTTCTTCACAGAACTAGAAAAAGACACCTTAAGCTTCATATGGAACCAAAAGAGAGCCTGCATAGCCAATACAATCCTAAGCAAAAAGAACAAGGCTGGAGGCATCACACTACCTGACTTCAAACTATATTATAAGGCTATAGTAATCAAAACAGCATGGTACTGGTATTAAAACAGAGACATAGACCAATGCAACAGGACAAAGGCCTTGGAAGAAATGCCACACATCTACAACCATCTGATCTTTGACAAACCTGACAAAAGCAAGCAATGGGGAAATGATTCTCTGTTTAATAAATGGTGTTGGGAAAACTCACTAGCCATGTGCAGAAAGGAGAAACTGGACCCCTTTCTAACACCTTACACTAAAATTAACTCCAGATGGATTCAAGACTTAAACATAAGACCTAACACCATAAAAACCCTAGAAGAAAATCTAGGCAAAACTATTCAGGACATAGGCATAGGCAAGGGCTTCATGACTAAAACACCAAAAGTATTGGCAACAAAAGCCAAAATAGACAAATGGGATCTAATTAGACTAATGAGCTTCTGTACAGCAAAAGAAACAATCATTAGAGTGAACCAGCAACCAACAGATTGGAAAAAATTTTTGCAATCTACCCATCTGACAAAGGGCTAATATCCAGAATCTACAAAGAACTAAATCAGATTTACAAGAAAAAAAAAAACCCATTCAGAAGTGGGCAAAGGAGATGAACAGACATTTTTCAAAAGAAGACATTTATGAGACCAACAAACAAATGACAAATGCGCAGAATCACTCATCATTAGAAAAATGCAAATCAAAACCACGTTGAGATACCATCTCATGCCAGTTAGAATGGCAATCTTTAAAAAATCTGGGGATAACAGATGCACTTTTACACTGTTGATGGGAGTGTAAATTAGTTCAACCATGTGGAAGACAGTATAGTGATTCCTCAAGAACCTAGAAATAGAAATTCTGTTTGATCCAGCAATCCCATTACTGAGTATTTACCCAAAGGGTTATAAATTGTTCTGTTATAAAGACACATGCTCAGGTATGTTCAGTGCAGCACTATTTACAATAGCAAAGACCTAGAACCAACCTAAATGCCCATCAGTGATAAACAGGACGAGGAAAATGTGACATATATACACCATGGAATACTATGCAGCAATAAAAAAGGATGAGTTCATGTCCTTTGTAGGTACATGGATGAATCTAGAAACCATCATTCTCAGCAAACTGACACAAGAACAGAAAATCAAACACTGCATGTTCTCACTCATAGGTGGGTGTTGAACAATGAGAACACATGGACACAAGGAGAGGAGCATCACACACTGGGGTCTGTTGAAGGGAGCTAGGGGAGGGACAGCAGGGGATGGGGAGGTTGGGGAGGGATAACATGGGGAGAAATGCCAGATATAGGTGATGGGAGGATGTAGGCAGCAAATTACATTGCCCTGTATGTACCAATGCAACAATCCTGCATAATCTGCACATGTACCCCCAGAACCTAAAGTACAATTTAGAAAAAAAAAAAAACTTTGCTACCTTTGCAAAAAAAAGAAAATATCTTGAAATAAGTGGTGTCTAAGCTGAGATCAGAAGAAACCAAGAAGCTAACTAGATGAGAAGGGGAAGCAGTGAGGGGGAACAGCATACACATAGGCCCAGAAGGGAATGGCTTTGGAAATTTATTTTTCCTGTTTCTATTAGATTTTTCTAGGGGAGGGTTGTCAAGAGAAGTCACATGTAGTAAACATGCATAATGTTTTAGTCCCAGAGATATTGCTATGACACATTATTTTATCTCATATGAGAATATATATCCTTTCAACAAATGCTTACAGCAATACTTTGAGATTTATATTATTAGTCCAAATTTGTAAGTGCCAGCAAAATGAGATTAAGCAGTTTTCCCTAATCTGCAGTTTTGAGAGCATAGGAGCCACAGTTTTCAGCTTTCTGGATCTGACTCTGAAAACTTGGCTTCTCCTGGTATAATATATTTTTCTGCCATTTAATATCCTGCTCACCATGCTGCAACTTTTATAGACTCATTAGGAGAGCACTCAAAGCTCAAATGGCATACTGGCTTAACCTGGTCTTTCAAGCTTCTATATCATAGAAAAGGGGCACTAATAGGAATTTTAATCTTAAGCTGTTAAGCCTAATGCAGGACCAGCTAAAAGGAACTGAAGAATCTTACAAATGGTTAGGAAAAGAGAATAGAATACTTTCAGTTGTTTCTGTTAATATGAAGGTCAATTTGAACAAGCCTAAGTTTTGAGAAAGAATTGTGATTTGGAAAGTGAAAGTACACATAAGAACCAACCCCTTCCTCAGAATTCAAATATTTAAGATTCTTTAGAACATTCACACCTAGACTAGCTCAGCATTTTGGAGCCCTGTCTACTGTCTCTCAACTCTTTTCCTCTTGATGAGAAAGTAAGCATTGCCTTCATTCAGGTTCTTATCATCCCTTGTCTGGATTAATGCAACACATTGTTTTATGTACCTTTTCTTCTAACCTTGAAAACCTGTTTATTGCCTGCAAAGTGCATCCAATATAATTGTTAATATCTCTTTTTCTTGACACATTAGGCGCTCACTGCCTGCTAAACCTCTTTAATTCCCCTACTTTGTCTTCTTAACTCTCATTTTCCCTAGAATCTTAGCACTTCTCTTTGGCATTTTCCACTTTATATTCATATCGTTCATGACTAGCTACCCTACTAGAATATAAAACAGGGCACAATGTTTTGCATACCTCATCAATCTTGCAAGTGAACTCAGTGTTTGGAATTTAGGAGTTTGGATGCATGTAAGCAAAGTAGAAAGATCCTGCTAGGCCCAGTTTTTTGTTTTGTTTTGTTTTTCCTGTGCTCTAGCAAGATACCTCTCCAAAGGCAGGATCAGAGCTCTGGGCCCTGTTTTCCTAACAACTCATGAAGATCCATGATGGTCCATAAGAAATTCAGTGCTTATGTTCCAGTTTAAAAAAAAAGGTATAAAAGAAAAATTAGATTAAATTAATATGAAAGAAATAGATACATTTATTTTCTAATGTGATCATGATAGAGAATGGTGAGGTGAGTAAGATAATTAATTATTTTAGTTATTATTTTACCATAGATTATTTCAAAAAAATTGTCAGGGTTGTAAAAATTTGTTGAAGATCATTGTAGCCCAATAGTAAAACTAGACTTGTCAAACTGATTTTTATTTTAATGTTATGTCTTAACTTTTAAAAATGTAGAAATAATAAGAGGAAAAAAATTAGGTATACGTGCTTATATGTAAAAAGAAATTTACTGGAAACCAAGATATATTTTTCCAAGCAGCTATTAAGTCATATGTGAGTCAAAACTACAAATTCTGATTGTTAAAATTAAGTCATTCAACTAATATGTATTGAACAACATTAAATATCACTTGTTGCTCTAGGCATTGGGGATATATCAGTATCAAAATTGTTTGAAGACACTTGGCTTGTATAACTTTGATGAACAGAAAACCAACTGACATATCTTTTTAGATTAAAAGTTAGATAAAGCTGACTTTGAGTTGCATAGTCAAAAATGATAAAAGATCATAAGTGGGCTTTATTTTACACTACCTAGAAGCATACCATTATTTCTCATACAATTGTTTAAAATTTCAGCAGCATGTTTATAAAATTAAACTATTGATAAACTTTTGTCTCTATAGCATGTAACTTGCACTTGAAATATTAGTAATTATATTTAGTAATTTTGGTGAACATTACTGAAAAAATATCTTTAAGAATGCTTAATTACTCTTGTTGGCATCATAGCAGGAACCTTTTTCCATGCCAGCTTCACCTGATATTCAAGGAACTAACCTCACAATGCTTCACCTTTACTCATGCCAAGGTAGTTTAATCTACTTTTATAACATATCAGCATTACAGACAGGTTTTTGACCCTTCTTTTTTCAACTTAAGAGCCCATATACAAAGCAGTATAAAGCCAGTGAAAGGCATCTCAAAGCTACTTAGTTGTAGGTTGAAAAATGATATGTCTCCCAACTAATAGTAATATTTTAATGGATTTGTATTTAAATAATCTGTTGGAAAATCTCCTCCCCTTGAAAAAAAATGCATGTTTTTTCATGAATAGAAGCCATGACTGTGATTCTTCTATACTTGGTGTTAAGAAAACTGCATGGATTCACAGATAATTACCTGAAAACAGAATTGATTATTTAAAAACAATGTAGCACATAAATTATGCAGAGACATACAGATTAAACAAAAATATTTATTTGAGGCTTACCTCAAAGCAAGCAAATTGTTACTAGTTAAATGCCTCTGCTAAAATCACTTTTAAAAGTTCAAATGTAAATTTAAGAGTAACATTTAAACATAGTTCTTTTTATCAAATTTACAATGTTTACCAACATGCTTTGAAAAAAAATGCTATGAGTCAGAAATTTTTAAATGTTTTAAAGAGAAGAAATAAAATTCCTTTCATAAGTGTAAGATGATAACCTTTATGAGTTAATCACTGTAAACTGGTATTATGAGTCTGTTTTATGTAAAGATATAACCTCTTTTGTACATATACTGCTAGAAACATTTGGTATTTATCCTTGTTAGAGATAAGAATGGCAAAAAGACTATGAGTCTGTATGTTATCATTGGCTGTCAAGGAGAAAAAAAACTCCAAATTTTAAGTGTGTGTGTTATGAGTCCAAGGGTATAAAGATGAATGAAAGGAAGACAAGTTTATAATTTACCCTATGGTCGTATAGCTTATCATTAAATAAAGAATATTTAAGAACAAAAATGGAAAATCTATGAAATAGTGCATTCAATTTAATTTTCATGGATACAAAAATAAATCACAAATCTGATTACATAAATGTAGACATTTTAGAATCCACTACATTTTCCAACAAATAAAGTAAAAGTTAAAAAAACCAAATTAAATTAAAATAAATGGTACCTTATTTAACTGATTGCTCCATTAACATCTCAGGCCAAGAATTAAGGTCACTTCCATGGTACCTCTAGACTATGAAGAACTGGAATTAAGCTAGAATTTTTAAATTCCAGATTTCACTACTCCTTACACTGGATGTAGTATAGGGTTCTGATTCTCTTAAGGTTCTGATCGTTTTGGTCAGATCCTTTATCTAGATCTAAATAAATAAATAAATAAAATGTTTTAATACAATTTCAGTGAATGCGGAACTTCGTTGGATATATACTCTGAGTTCACACTCCTAGAATATGTCAAATGAGAATCTAGATTTGTGAACGAAATGATAGGTTTTTGAGGTGATGATGCAGAATTGAAATATGCTTTTTTAAAATTATGTAAAACTAAAGTAAATATGTATGGAGTATCAAAGAGTAGTCTATAACTTTGATTTCTCAAATTATTATTTTTATCATCACAGGTAACATTTACATTATTTGTAAAAAATAAATATGTTAATATTTTCTAAAATTGTAAGTGTAAAGTGAGATAATCTATAAGAAAAGTGTTGTGTAAATTGTGAAAAATGCAAATATTTATTTTTATAATTTTCATGATAATCGATACTTTGAGTGCTTACAATGATATATATATATATATATATATATATATATATATATGTATATATCAGGTCTTATATATTTTTAGGTACCATATAATTTAGATAATAAAAATAAGCATATTAATTTTATAGCATTTATGGATATAGCATCAGATGCTTCACTTTATAATTTCTAAAATGATCCACAGATTTAGAATGGATTTTTGCATTGAGTCATTGAAAATAAGTAGATCAGACAATTGATGAAAATAGTTTTATGATTGGGCTTACTTCCATGCACAGATTAGGTTATGACCACAAAATGAAATCCACTGGAAGCTGAAAAGCTTAGTCTAATTCTGTGGAATGCCACATATCTGGGAATTTGGCAAGTCACATTTTCATTCATATGGTATATCTAGAGTGGCCAATAGTTGCTTCATTGATGCAGCATCTGAGTATCTGTTAGATATCCAAGGGCTCTCTTACTGTCATTTGATGGCATCTGTCTTTGCTTCCCAAGTGATTTTATATTCAAGTATCCCTCTTTCATTCCTCCATCTGAACACAAATTCATCCTGGCAAACTTCAGTTAGTTTCAGAATAAGATGAAACAGCCTTGGATGATCCAATATTTATAAAACTTTATAGCTTGTTTAGGGCTTTAAAAGCTAAACAACCAGCAGCATTACTCTTGTTCTCTGCCTGCTTCCCAAGGGGAAGTGCTCATTTATTAATTCAATAAATGTTAGTAGAACATCTACTGTGTGCCAGCCACCGAGGCTTGGGATTTTATTATGAATAAAACCGAAAATTGCTCTTATTGTACTGCTTTATTTATAAAGAATATGCAAACATGTTATGTGTCAGGTAGTGAGACTAGAGATGATGAAAGGTAAAGAAGGATAATTAAGAATCTACCTACTTCCTGATATAGTTATTTATATCTATATTGTTATCAATAGGTATACATATGTCTACATATATATAGAGAGAGATATCTAAGTATATATAGATATTTAGGTATATATATAAATATCTAGGTGTATATATAAAAATAGATATCTTGGTATATATAGGTATATATAGATATCTAGGTATATATAAGTATACAGAAATATAGATATAGATAGGTATATAGATATCCAAATATAGACATAGATAGTGTAGGTGTATATGTATGTATCTATATAGGTATCTGTAGATCTGTATATATATATAAATCTATATATATAGATCTATATCTTTCTATATATATGGATCTATATCTATAGATCCATATATATGTCCACATATCTATCTATCCACATATGTATGGATATATAGATGTATCCATATCTATCTATATATCTACATATTTATGGATAGATAGATAAGTAATATATATAAGAGAGAGATTTCTACACTGGGGTGATAGCAAGATATATAGATACAGATCTATCTGTCTATCTATATATATATACACACATATGGGGAGATAAATATGCATCTATCTTTATTTATCATCCATCTATCTTTTGATTTATCTATGTATCATCTAACTTTTCACTCATATTTTTGGCTGCATTGTACGCTGAAAAAAACTAGAAGCAAAGTACTGACGTATATCAGAAATCATTACTTCAACATATAGATTTAAAGTGAGTAGCTTGAAAGAAGGAAGAAAGTAAGAATGGAAGGACATAAAGGAGAAAAAAAAGAGATAGAAAATAAAAGGAGGAAAGAATGAAAAAGGAAAAAGAAAGAAAGGAAAAGAGAAAATTACGTACACCGGAACTGTATGGGTGTGTATAAGATGGCCTCACTATGATGAGGTGAGATGTTACCTGCCCTCCAGTTAGGCTACATACAACTTGATGACACTAGCTCCTAAAGATGCTTGCTTCTGAGATTGAAATAATCTTTTTCATGATTACCCCCTATTCAGCTTTCTCTACCTTCTATTTCTCCATGACTTCTTTCCTAGTTTTCGAAAACTGAGTCATTACTTTGTGCTCTGAGTAAACTTTTTTTGGAAAAAAAAAAAAGCCGTGAATTTTTTAATGAAAATCAATTGTTGATCTTAATTGTTTTCAACTGTGTTAGCCTTCAGGATTCTATCAGTATTTGGGCAGTCTGGAGACATGTACAATATTAACACTGTAGATACTAACACGGTTGATGTTAATAAATTGTATTAGGCTAAAATTAATTGAACCTTAATACATATTCAGTGTCTTGATAGAGAAATTAGGGCCTAAATATGGCAAATGGCTTCTTTATGACTGTGGAGGCATGGCCTGTATTTGCATGCTTCATTTCCATTCTTTTTTCAGACCATCATATGCTTATTCACTTATTTGGGTTTCAGTTAGCCTCATCTGATAAGCCATATTTAGCTGTCATCTGCAACTCAGCTTGTTCTCAAGTCTCAAATGACTCTTTACCACTTTATAAATAGTTACTTGCTAAAATCTTTTATAGCTGGACTGCTTTAAAAGTAAAGAACTATTCAACCCAAAACACTGTTTATAAACAAAAATTATGAATGCCTTATATAAGTTTGTCTGATTAAAAAAACCATTATTATGATAGTTCTATGAGTTGATTTTTGACTATTTTGAGAACTATTGATGCCATCATTGTTAATACACATTTTACAATGGCAGTCTGTCAAAAAATTTAAATGCTGGTACTTTAAAAATCCCACCCCATATGTCACTCACTCAAATCAAATTTTTGTCAATTAGCTTTCTGAGTTTTCGATTTTCCTTCTCCCTGGACACTTAGAGATGTCACTGATCAAGATAGATTTCATTCTTTAATTTTAAAAATTACTTTATACAGAAATATTTGAAATACATTACTATTTTTATTAGTAAAATAGAAAGTGGTATTTCCTTACACATGCTTTCCTGATGAAAATTTATCATTTCTAATCAGAGTTTTGCAGACGTTTTTTCCTCAGTGAATATTTAATTGGCATACCTGGATGTAATGTTTGCCTACTTTATTAAACACAACTCTGACTTTAGAAGGTATATTTAGGACTATGCAGTAAACTTTAATTATTAAAAATCTTAGGCTGTGTAAAACATTTGAAGGATGTAAAAAAGGATAAATCCTATTATTACTTAAATCTTTTTTATTCTATTTTCTGATTTAATTCTTCAGACATAAAATTCTATACAAATTGTATACAAATGTATATAAGGTTACTCCATGTCTTTATGTGTTTTGCCTCCTAAGCCATGCTAGATGAAAAACTGACTCTCGTCTGCTGCTATGATTATCTAGGTAATGAAAGGCCACAATTGCTTTTATTAACATATTTAAGAATCATAAAACTTTTTCAGAAAATCCAAATGTTCTTATCCTAAATTAGATGGAAGTAAATGGTAATACTGTAGGCGTGTCTTACTTTTTCATTTCTTGGCTGTTACTTTGGTTTCTTATTTGTTTAAAGTGACCCAAAGTTGATCATGCCTTATAATGAATGGATCACCTTGATGGTTAAGTGTTTTTTTTTCAAGTGTGAGAATCCCATGCTTTGAACCAATTATCTATGGATAGACAAAAATCTAACTTGGGTTGGGAAGAGAGGCTGTAGAGAATAACACCTGACATTTGAACCTTCAGCTCAGGTATGGGAATGCCAGCATGTGTCCCTGAGCTTTGAGATTACAGAGTATGTTACTATCATGCAGACATCTTGTAGGGGTGCTGTGTTTGCTGCAGGATTTTTTAATATTCTAACTGGTGGGTAGGTCCTAAGATATCCACAGAGATGGGGTACTTCCCATTTTAAATACACAGAAATGAAAGAGAACAGCAAAGATATTCAAGTTGCTTTGTAGATTTCTTTTTCTGAACGTATTTATGAAATACTAAATATGAAAAATAAGAATTTATCATCTAGAGTTAGGCCTCTTGGGTTTGAAGTTATGTTCTCCCACTTATTTGTGTCCAAGCTTTGGTAATTGCTTAACCTCTATGTGCATCAGTTTATTTACCTATGAAAAGAGGATAACACCATCTAATGCCTGTGACTACACCAAACTCATGTGCCTGGCATGTAAGAGACACTGAAAAATGAGTGTTTATCATCATCATAATTATTAATTACATAATTTTACTAAAAGAAGGCTCTAGTTCTAGATATAGTACACTGTTGGGAATTGGCGGGTGAGGAAGGAATCATGACATAATCTTAGGCATGACTTAATGTAACTGCCTCAGTTCAAAGATGACCAAAGGGTATCTTGGAGAAATTAATCAGGTAATTCAGGTGAGGTCACACTGTTAGGCTGAGGAAGGACTGGACTTAGGCTTCAATATCTCATATTCTGGTCATTTTTTTTCTTTTTCTTATTATCTTATCCAAGTATAACTATTCATCAAAAGTTTATAAAATTATATTGTTGGATGCTCTGGAAATTCTACATTCATACAGATATGGATGCAACCATAAACCACTCTGCAGGGATAATATCAGCAGAATTCATAGGATCTACTGCCCCTGGGACACAATTAAATAACAGTGGAGGTGGAATATAAATTACACTGAGAATAGCACCTCAGTTATCGAATGCCTGGGGATATGCACTGTGAAATTTACCTAGTCTTTGTGATGGTAATTCCATCCCACTTTTAATTTACTGTTGGTTTGTGTGAGTGCAGTCTTAAATTATCAAATGCATATTTAAATGATGAATACTAAAACCATTTGACAAAATTTATTTTTAAATGCCAGATTAAAATTCAGTGAAGTAGAACAATAAGTGTGCATTCATGTAATTGCATTGTATGAATGTATAATTCTCATATAATTAGTTTCCCCTATACAGCCTTTCTGAATTACCCATTAAAGGCCTCCAGTTTTCTCATTATCCTTATATGGTATCTTCATACCCTGCTTAACTGATATTAGTTTATTTTTATTTCCTTCCTTTAAAATTTACACTTCACTAACTATTACAACGTGAATAGCCCAGTTGCAAATATGAGTAAATAGCTAAATAATTTTGGCAATTACTTTTCTATAGAAAATATTAGGGAAAGAAGTTAGATGTAGTTATAGATTCTATAGATATATGGCTTTCCATGAATATTTGTAAACCTATGTATTTGCACATACCGCACATATTTCTATGTAGAATCTCGCTGTGAAAAGATTAAAGAAAAATGTATTTACTTGTATTTCTGGTTGCATGAAAAGAAACATCAAAAGAGAAAGAAAAAAGAGAAAGAACGCACAATAATGATCTCCCTTGAAAATTACTTTATTTCTGTTGCAGAAAATAGCCATTCACTTATTCTTCAGTTACTATCTAATTACCATATGAATACTCTATAATTATATATTCATCATTGTCCTTTAGATTACATTTTTGTGTTTGGTGCTACTAGGTAGTTTTTAGTGTAATTACCCTAACAGAGGTTATAACAATTTTTATATTGTGAATATAAAGGGTTGTGTAATTTCATGGTTAGCTCTACTTTCCTAACACAGATTAATTACATTTTATTATTACTCCTTCTAAGCATATACAGAATATCTCATTTGTTTTGCCATTCAGATCAGCAAAATACTCAAACCTTATGAGATGGAACACTTGACAGGAAGGAAGACATTACTTTGGGTAGTAATAAGTGTAGCTTTTTGCCACAGTGACCATTAGTTCAATTTTGGGTCTGTTTTTTCTTCTTGCTTTAATTTTATGATTGACTCATCAGTTCTCTCAGAGCTAGTGTCCTGTCATGTATTTCTGGGCTCTTTCCAGAGTTCCTGGTATACAATAAGACACATGCATGCCCACAGCAAATAGTCAATTATGAATCCATCATTTCCATTTTGTCTTTATAGCCAAACTACACGTTGTTCATAAGATGATCAATGGTATAGTCCATAAATTGACTGCTCCTATTGACCAATGTACCTAGACTTGTCTATCTTGTCTTCAACTACTCTTTTCTATCTTCAGTCCCTTCCTTATCCCACACACTACAACAAAAAAATTTTTTGTCATCTATATTTTTCTTGTAAACTGTCACTTTCCATCACTGTTTCCAACTTCATTTTAGTGCTACTAATTATTAAGCTAAATTTAAAATTTGAACAACCAAATAAGATGGTTGTTTGTGTGTGAAAGTTTAGTGTGAGTTGAGTGGGTTGTGTATCTGTAATAGAAAGTAGAAGGCCATCCTTTTGCTGTACACCACCTCCTTTATTTTTGGAGAAATTACTAAGTTTTTCATTTACATTTGTCTACTTCTCCATATTCAGTAATATTTCACCTAGCAGAGGTGAAACATAAAAATAACACAGAATGCTGTAAAACTTCAACAAAGGTAAGTTCATACAAATGATTGGTCTTCTTAGTGAAAAATGAGTGATTAGTAAAATACCAATACATTTTATTTAAGCAAATATGTATCTATATTTTATAAAGACTACTTTCAAAATGGTTTTAAAGCATTTTTGGTGCTTAAAGTAGTAACCTCTATGGGATAATTAATATTTTTAGTGCCATGGGACAGAAAAAAACGTGTTTATCTAGTGACTGTAAAGTTTCTCTGTTACTTTTTTTTCTCTTCAGAAGTTATAGGTCAGTAGCGTAACCTTTAGAATCAAAGTGAACTATTACATACTGAAGAAGCCTTCTCATATACTATTCTTCATACTTTACTAGAAATTAGTAAGCCAGTTTCCCCTGGGCTGAGAAGTACTAATGAAGTATTCATTTTTTTAGAGAAATAGTTGAATTGATACTTGGAATTTAAATATGAGATTGTAGTAATTATGTGAGAGTATGTAGAGAGGTGATACTGATGAAAATATGGTACATATTTATATGCGTTTACAAAGATGCTTGTAATTCCAAGTGCATTATAGCTGTGAAGGGAACGAGAGAGAAATTAAACTGGCATTTCTATGATTTATTAACATTGCAGTTATTACTTTGAGTTAATTACAGAAAACCTGGGCTTAGTTTGAATCACCCAATTTAGAAATAGACAACACCATCGGATGCTTCAATCTCTCCTGGATTTGCACATAGCTTGCAGCATGATAACACTTCTAATAACAGAGGACATTTGAAGATATCATTTTCCTTTACAATTTACAAGTATCCAATGATTATGTTGTAACCGAAATATCAGATGCTAAAGTTCCTTAAGTAAGATCTGCTTTCTTTTGTGTTCAGGAGTCTTTGAGTTGGAAATGAATAAATAGGAAAGCCCTTCAGACAAGAAAGAAATAGAGAGAGAGAGAGAGAGAGAGAGAGAGAGAGAGGAGAGGAAAAGAGGCAAGAGAAAGGAACAAAGACAGTACACAAAAAGTCAAAGAAAAGGCCCTAAAATCCTACCCAGGGGGCAGAAAACAGTCCAGCCAAACATCTGGGAAAGAGGCAAGAGAAAGGAACAAAGACAGTATATAAAAAGTCAGAGAAAAGGCCCTAAAATCCTACCCAGGGTGCAGAAAACAGTCCAGCCAAACATCTAACTCAGCAGTTTCCACATGCTTCAAATATTAAGCCAAATAATTGGAGACAGAAGATTTTCATAGAAAGGCTCTGGAATGCAACTCTGCCAGGGCTGGCATGTAGTGAGCAACTTTTTGCCCCTGAATTTCAACTCAGCATGGAGTGTTAAGAATATGAACTGAGAGAAATGAAATGTCTTTCCATTTGAATATCTGTAGAGAAAGAGCTCAGAGCATAAGATGATTTCTGCCATTTTTAGAGGAGGAAAAATGGCATAGCTTAAAAACATGCAATTTAGAATTATTTATTAAAGTGTAAATTCTAATATTTGCTTATTTCACAATTTTATCATAAGCAAATATTTCTTTTAGAGCCTTGGATTCCATTTTTATGCCATGAGGGCAATCAACTGCATTGAATAATGTGCATCTGACATGCTATGAAAAGATTATTGGAAGCATTTAAGAGTGGAGAATTTTCTGTAAAGTGTAAAAAGTGGACTATGAATTCCTTTTAAAAGTTGTTCCCATAAAAACTATTTCACCTAGTTAGCTAAATAAATGAGAATTTCTAAAACATTCTAAGGTAGTTTATTTGCCTTTCATTTAAAAGTAAAGGCATTTTCTATTGAAGTGTAATATATACAGAAAGGTTAAAATCACAAGTAACCAGTTCAATTAAATATTACAAGATGTATACATCAGTTTGAACCAGCATTCAAGTCAAGAAAAACATTATCAGCCCTGTAGAAGATCTCTCATTTTCTTCATCACTGTCATTTCTCCTCTCCCCAAAGATAAATCCTTCATGACTTCTAAAACCATAGATTCAGTTTAACTTTTGAATCTTATATATATATAAAACATAGTATATACATTTTTGTGTCTATTTTTCTCAATATTATTTTTGTGAGATTCATTCATATTTTTGCTTATAGCTGCATTTTGTGCATGTGTGTGTATGTGCATATGTACGTTTTATTGTATAAATGAACCGTAGATTATCTATTCTCATGATAGACATTTGGATTTTTTTTCAATTTGGGTTATTTTTTAAAATATTGCTGTGCATATTATGTATATGTTTCTTGGTATATATTTGTATGCTTTTCTTTTGTGTATATCTTAACAGTGGAAGTGCTAGGTCATAAGGTGGGATATGCTGAAGTTTTGTAGATGCTGACAACTGCTTACCCAATTGGTTGAACCAATATTCTCTCCCACTGGTAGTGGATGAGAGTTTCCACTACTATTGTATTGTCAGTCTGGTGGATGTGTAATGGTATTCCATTGAAGTGTTAATTTGTATCTCCTTGATTACCAGTGAGTTAGGTACAGGCTCACATCTTTTTATTATATTTAATAAATTTTAATATTTAATTTTATTTAATAAAAATTTTTAAACGGAGTTTTGCCCTTGTGGTCCATGCTGGAGTGCAGTGGTATGATCTTGGCTCACTGCAACCTCTGCCTCTCGGGTTCAAGTGATTCTCCTGCCTCAGCCTCCTGAATAGCTGGGATTACAGGTGTCTGCCACTACACTCGGCTAAGTTTTGTATTTTCAATTGAGACGGGGTTTCACCATGTTTGCCAGTCTGGTTTTGAACTCTTCGCCTCAGGTGATCCACCCCCCTCAGCCTCCCAAAGTGCTGGAATTACAGGTGTAAGCCACCACGCCCAGACCATCTTTTTAATCTTAGAGAGAGTGGAGAGGGAAGGTTTGATTTATGCAAAAAAAAAATACTTATAATTAGCATACTGCAGATAAGTTTTTAACTTTGGGCTTTAGTACTTTATATTAAATGCAAATTATTCTTTGTTGGAGTATCGTCATGGGCATTCATCAACCTTCAGAATTTTAACCCATTCTTTTCTAGTTATTTGGGTCTTTTCAGGGATATAGTTATAAAAACAAAGTGCTTCAAAATTTTAAGTGAAAAATTACATTTTAATTAGTTTTTAATGTTAGTTAAAAAATAAGCTATTTTGCTCAAATCAAATCTATTTACAGGTATTAGACGATGTAGGCCTTTCCCAACTACTAAAATTTTCTCCAGATCATTTCTTACATTTCCTCATTCCCATGGAAGTTACCTGGACCCCATTTCAGACCTATGAATTATAATCTAGGGGTGGGTGGCAGGGAAAGCCACTGGAATTTGCATCTGCAAATAAGTTCCCTATATGATTCTATAATTATATCCACCATGGCAACCTTTGAATAATGACATAAAAGGAAAATGTTGCAAAGTAACATAAGCAGACTTCTATGTCTCATTAGACAGCTAAACAGCCCCAGTGGATGAAATTTTAAAGCAGGTGGGAGTAATATTAAGAGAGCTTTTTTTGTGAATTAGAGATATCTAGCAATCTGCCTAAGGAATGTTGTTCTTCAGAGGTTTCTGCATTGAATGAAAGGCTGTACTGGATGATCACACGGACTACTGTTGATATACTCTTCATAAATAAAAAACAGCATTTGTATTGTGTACATATACTTGCCAAGCCTAGAACAACTACAGAAGCTATAATGTGTGGCTACTAACACTATGTTAAATTTTAGATCTCCAACTCCCTCTCCTTTTGAAAGTGCTACATTTCTTAAATATAGTCAAAACCCATATTAATAGGCTTAAACACTGACTCTCAATGAAGGTACTTAGCCTAATACAACAGCAAACATAGGACTTTTTGAAATAAATTTCCATAAATATGAGGCAAGTCTGTCAATACATTTAATTTCCATCTGATTTAATAAAGGGCTAGATAAACATAAACATGAGAATTATAAATTATGTTTTAATTTTTCTTACCCACTATAATTGTCATATAGCAGGTTAAAGTTTATACATTGTGATTTTTATCTCAGCTAATCTCATTTAACATTGCTTCACAATTAAATAACTAAAAGGAAATTTCACCTTCTAAATGCAAAGTCTGGGATCAATTTAATCAGTTCTTTTGCTTAGGATTATTTATACTATAAATTTCAATATTTTAAGTGTGATAAAATAATATATTCATACATAAAAACAGACATGTTTGCTTTTCAAAAGATAGAAGCAGAATGTCTAATTCTAAGGTTAGAGTGTTTGTTATATTGTTAAATGTCTTTGTTTCATTATGCATGTTCAAAACGTATAGAAATATTTGGGTGAAGTGTTTCCTTTGTAGTTGAGAAAATTGTCTGTGATGCTCAATAAGAAATGGCCTTCAAAACAATAGGTTCAGATTACAGGGAGTTTTCTGACTGATGGGAAGATTACCTTAGAAAAAGATAATATCATAGATTCCTGTTATTATTTCACATGATTGATGGATCAGTTAGTTTCCCAGTTTGCTTTCCTCTTGGAGTTCCATGAGAGACATAATTCATTGTTTGCGCATCTGCTCAGGCATGCAGAAAATACCTGGGTTTATTTTTCTACATGTACAGGGAGGCTTCTTTGCACAACACTGAAGTCTTGTGCAGGGGTAGGAGTCCTCTGCTTACCACACATTACACTGTTCTCTGTATGAAAAGAGGAGTGATGGAGGCAATAATGAATGACATCCAAAGAAATGTTAAGCATTTCTGTTCATTTCAAACTATAATTATGTTGTTTATTAGAAAGAAAGCTAAGGAAACTTGTTAACTTAAGCTTTAATATTCAGAACTAGAAGAGTTTGTCAGCTAGCATAATATCAATATAAGCTCTCTCCTCTTAGCCAGAGGAAAATGACGCCTGACTCAGGCAAAGAGGAGAATCAATAGCATTATTAAAGAATTCTACTTTATGTGTAATTATAAGCTGCTTTTGCAAATTAATCTACCTTGATTAACCATTTTTGAGTAAAAAATGAAATAGTCACCTTTATTATGACTGAAGAAAAATGTCCTGTAATATAATTTTATTTTTCTGTTGTGCTTTTTTTTCCTAGATGTGTGTCACCACTATTGTGTGAATTCTGAATCATGTACCATTGGGGATGATGGAAGTGTTGAATGCGTCTGTCCAACACGCTATGAAGGACCAAAATGTGAGGTTGACAAGTGTGTAAGGTGCCATGGGGGGCACTGCATTATAAATAAAGACAGTGAAGATATATTTTGCAAGTAAGTGGACATTCAGCTTAATTTATAAAAGCATTTGGACCCTCGCAGACATTGCAGTTCAGTAATAAACTGTAAAAACTACATAGATTGTTTTTATTCTAAAATTCTGTATTGTGCCCATTGCATTTTCTTATTGCTAGAGAGTGAGTCTAGTTCATTTTAATTTAACCCAAATTTATTCAACATCTACTGTGAATATCTGGGAATTATGAAAATCCACCATGTAATAACATGGTCATATCATTCCCTGTACCAGATATTCCTGAGTATGCAAGAAATGTTGACATTCAGCATACTTTCAAAAACTACATGTAATATTCAATTAGATTAGCTCAGGCTTTTAATTGTTTCATCATTATTATTGACAATAAGTAGGTTTGCTTTTCTGTTGCGAATTGATCTGTTGAATGAGGAGCAAAAGACCTGTCTAATGAAAATATACATTAATCCTTTTTTCTTAATCTGACATTGAATTATTATGATCCGAAGCAAATGGAAGGCATAATGTGTTCTGGGAAGTCACTAAAACAAAAATCTTTGAGTTTGACTTTCATTGCACTGCCTTTTGCCCTTTGGCTTTAAGATTAAGTAAATGCAAAACAGAATATCGTGGCTAAAGATGCCATTCAGTTTCTATCGTGAAACAAGTTTATGCCACTGAGGTTAGAGATCAATCCTCACTCCAGACCCCTTTTAACAGCCTTTTAAAGGAAGGACTTATAAAGGACTAGACTCTATCACTTACCTTGCTTGGGAGTATAATAAATAAGAATATGAGATAGGAAAGCATGCCATAAAGTGTCCATGTCACAGCTTCCACTGAGAGCTCACCAAGGGTGCCGGATGAGTTATGTTGCTCTGCCAAACAAAGCCCAATAAAAATTTTATTACAAACAAAATCAACATTTTTTTTCTTTTTTATTTACTCTCATTTTAGCATTTACTCTAAATATGATTTGTGTTATCATTATGAATGACATTTACACAAACCTGCAAAATTGGGTTATTTGAAAGTAAGTAATTTTTTAGTAAAGTAATTGAGAATATAGCTGATATATAAATATGTGCCTTTGATGAGCACATAAAAGTGAAACACACTTTCATATAAACTATCCAAATCATGTTGGCTCATAAAGCTCATTTGCTCTTCATGATGAAACTGTAGCATGACAGAACTTTATTTCAATTAGTGAGTGTACATTGTTCTCTGTGTCCTGTGCACCATATCAGGCGAAGCTGCAGAATCTTCTTTACAATTGGTTTCCGCTTATCCCAGGGATCCTGAGCTATCATCTGAGAAATGTGTGAGCTAAAGTTTCCTACCCATTTTACCTTAGAAAAGCTCATGTTGAGACGCAGGCCCTTTTCCCCTTACCTAAGGATGAAGGGTAAACTCAGAGCCCCTCAGTATCACTTGCTTTGCAGTCAAAAGTGCCTTCTCCAAAACAGAAACACCAGACCTTCACAACCTGAGCAGGCTATTGAGGTGCAACATAATAGTTCATGTTTTTTAAATGGTCTTTTTGGAACCGTATTTGTAAGAATGGATAAATAAACAGTTGCTAACAATGAGGAGATAGTGGAACTTTTAAATAGGAATATAATAATACTTGATTCATTAAATAGGCTATATAACACTTGAACATGACAATACAAAAATAATGCCTTGGATTTTCAGAAACATGTTAGATGATTAAAGTTAATTTTTATTTCTATGATACTTTTCACATTAGCATTAAAATGAAGTTACAGTGATGTTGGAATTTCTGTTTCATAGGTAAAGAACAGATAGTAAAATAAAATTCCAATAAAGTTAATTATTTTTACTTAATTAGGAAAACTCAAGCCATCAAGTATATTTGTGAATCCAAATAGGCAATTGTGTTTCTAATGCACAGCCTATGAATTGTCAACTAGAATTGGTTCTCTATCAAGTATAGTGAGTATAATCTTTAAAACAGAGCCAGTTGCATATTTTTCTCTCTTCTGAAAATCAAAGTGAATATTATTGGAGAAAGACTTGATCATAATCTTGAATAACCTAAATTATGTCCTTTTAATGACCATCGTCATGGGAATTTTTCATGTGGACGGAATAGTAATTAACTATTGGAAAGTGATCCATCACATATTCTGTGCATGTTTGTGTGTGTGTGTGTGTGTGTGTGTGTGTGTGTTGAATCCCTCTGAAAAAAGAAAATTATTATGAAAACATACATTAAAATATGAGTTGCACTCTGATTTATTGTAATGACTTGAACAATTTGTATTTCCATTTAAAATGTCTACAAATTTCTGTCAACTTAGCATTTAAACAAGAACTTTAGAAAAAAAAAAGAGGCAACATCTTATGTAGCCTTTGGAAGCAGAAGTTTAAAAGCAATCAATTAGATTTTTTTGTCCCTTTTAGATGATGAGATTTGATATACAGTTATCTTTTTTGTAGAAAATATTTTAATGTATAATGAGCTAATTTCCCCTTTTGAAGCTGTTCCTTTGATAAAACAAGAAACTGTAACTTTTTGCTCTTAGGATTTTCAAAGAGGCTGGGGGTGGAGGACAAGTAAAAGGCCCTTGGATGCACTTAGTCTATCAGACACCAATACCACTGAATGCTGATGAATTCACTGCATCTATATTAGGGTACCTCTACAGGTTGTTGACGATGGGATACTCTTTATGAACTTGAGACCACCCTCCCCTTCTCCATGTGTTGTTCTGTTTACCTATATTTTATTTCACATCTTGTACATAGTTACACTGCTCACTGCTCCTGTTCATCTTGAAAAGAAATGTGATTTCACAATCTAAGCTTTACAGAAATATCCTTAAATAAAATGCCAATGAATGTTAAAAGCAGCTGAGTGCATTTCCAGTAGCTACACAACCCACATGAGGACACACACACACACACACACACACACACACACAGAATAAATGAACTACATGTCAACCAATTATTTTTAGACATCTCACCTATCATTAAGAATCACTCTATGACAGATGTACTGCAATAGATATCCATCATGGAGAGGATCAAAGTGATAAATCGATATTGTAGCCTGATTTTTGTCAAGGTTATGTCCAGATGCACTGTGATACCATTGATTGTTTCATAGCAGCTACTACTGCCATGACCACATGATCAGAATTGCCAGCATGATCTGTTGTTAATTCTAATTTGAAATGTTGATGCACATTTCTGCATTCACTCAACAGTTTTTGCTGTCCAATCTAATTACTTGAGTATTTGTTCATTTAAAAATGTAACATGGCATGTAAAAAATGTCTATATTTTCTCCAGCATTCTTATGTTTATTTTTACAGTATAATAGTAGCTATTCATTCTTATCCCTAACATGTGATGTGATTTTGACTTAGAATCATTTTGGTAAGTTTTTCAAGAAAGTCTGTCTCATTATTTATTTTGTTGCCACATTGCTCCTGTAACATAACTGTTTTTCTTGTTTTGTTTTGTTTTTTAATTAACTCCGTTGGTTTTTTTTTCTGTTATAATAAAAATAGTTTGACATTAGTTTTAATACATAATCATAGAGAAACAGTGGAGTAAAAGTGACTATAGGATAATCCTCCACTTTTTTACAAAATGTGGGGTCTAAAAGTCCTAACATTTCTTTTCGAACAGATTTTCCACTTTAGAAGAAAAGCTAAAGTATTTTCTTCCAGAGTACTTGATCATGTGGTTTATCATTCACACAGATGTCACCAAACCCTACTTACATGAAAAAGGAACAAGGTACTGACGCTAACATCTCCTGGAAGAGTAAATGGTAGACATCAGAGTATACTTTTTCACACATATATCTAGCTATATTAAATGTTTATATTAAGTGAACTGGTTGAAAATTTGAAAATTACCAGAAGAAAAATTTTATGGCATAATTCTGGCAAAAATTAAATAAAAACTGCCTCTAGTGAGTCCGTCTTCCTGAAATTTTCCTTTTAATCAGCCACTCCATCTCTCCTATATGAAGAATATTCTCATCCACACAGAGTTTATTTCAGCTTTCAGCAATAATGTTGCCAATAACAATGGGATTTTTTTTTCTTTGTTGTTGCAGCTGCACTAATGGAAAAATTGCCTCTAGCTGTCAGTTATGTGATGGCTACTGTTACAATGGTGGCACATGCCAGCTGGACCCGGAGACAAATGTACCTGTGTGTCTGTGAGTATTTAATCAAGTCATGGGCATTTTATAATAAGCCTTTGTGTGTACACGAAATCCCTGTTCTATTACTCTCCTCTCCTGGGTTATTTTAAATGAGTGTTTCGTGGACATCTCTGATCAAGTATTGTCCCCCTCAGCTCATGTGCTGCAGAATCTCCTCTTTCATCAAATTGCTAATGATTTCATGAGGAAGAGCTCATTCTGTTCTTAGCATCGTACCATTTCAGACATTCATAGACCTTTGAACTTGGAAATGCCAGGGAAAATTTTTCTAATTTTATTGACCTTATTCTGATAGGTGAAGCCCAGAGATAATCATCTTTTATGAATCCTTTGATACTTATGTCCATTTTTTTTTCAAAAGAACTTGTAATATTCTTTCAAATGTATAATGCTATTTGATGTTTGTATGAGACTTAGACTGTTTTATTATGTAGACCTATTAAGCCCCTGGCTCCTTTGGAAGAACTCAAATCTGGGTTTCTCAACACCTAGGAAAAGTATTGGGTATTCATAGTGCTCCTGAGAAAATCTGGAATTTAATATTTCCCCCCTCTCCATGATCTGATTGTCCAGAGTGGACAATTTGAAATAAAATCATTCAGCTTACATGGTCACTGTTGTGAGTTTTATCACTGTTTGACCAGAAAGATGATGCCCACATAAAATCCCCATCTGCACCCCGTTCCCCACTTTGTCATAGCAGCATGTGATGAGTATGTTTGACAGAGAAGTGAGCATATCTGGGAACCTTTTCATTCAAATGTTACTATCTCTGTATGAAATGAATTTAAAACATATTTGGCAAAAAAAAATCAGACACTTTATTTAGCTGTATTTTACTGAAATTCTGCAGATGCTCTGTGGGGTTTAAAAGTCAGCGCTGTGACCAGAAAGAGAACCCTTGTGATCACTACTGTCAGAATGAGGGGATTTGCACTTTAACTGCGTTTAATGAGCCGAGATGCAAGTAGGTTTAACCTTCCACTTACCGCTGCGCTTTGTGTGACATCATTTCAGGCCACAGTTCATTGGTTTAAATCATGAACATTCACATGCATTTCACAGAGTATACTTAATCTCGGGGCTCATCTGTGTCATACACACTTAACCTTTGCTTCACTCACCAGCAAGTGTGTGCACCACTAGACTGCTAGCATATCTAGAAATATAACAGAGAAAATGAAAAGCTGATGGAATTGTCTAATAAACATACATTGCTAGAAAATAGTAGCTTTTAATTAGAGAAGTACAGAAGCAGGTGTTTTAAGATTCTGTTTCTGTATACTATATTTGGAATGATAATTTTTATTTAGTAACTGACTTTTTATTTCAAGCACAGATTAAGTGCTGTAGTATTTTGTTTCCTAAAATTTTACTGAGAACTGCCCTACCTTCTTCAGTATGACCTCTTGACAGATGAAAGGTCTTAAAGTAAGACCCTTTGTACAGTCTGAAAAATTTCCAGAAACTCTTTTTCTTAATAGTTTAAGTCATTCTTTCTTGATTCAGTTTGTGGTGTTTTGAACGCATATGTGAATTAAACTCATATCTCCTCTGAGAAATTTCAAGGATCACCTTTGGGGTAACTGTCAACATTCATACAGTGGAAGTTATTTTTGCATTGTGCATTTGAGCTTTAGAGACACATCACAGCTGGCATATACTCCTTAATAACCAGTGTCATAATGAGCAGACTTGATTGGAATCTAGTAACTTCTGGGAATCTCAGAGTACCTAGTAGTCGTTTTAAAGCAAAACTGTATTAAAATTCACACTTTTTTTTTCTTACCAAAATGCTACTATTTTATTAATAATGGGTTGCTGAGACTTGAGGTAGAGGCTTGAGCTGAAGGAGTTTGGTTGTGGAGGTGATACTTGCTGGCATGTAAGTCTTGCAGATCATCTATAGGGACTCTACGTCAAAAGATTTGACCACATTTCAAGTGAAAAGTGATGAGGGCTTGAACTTGGGCATTGCAACCAGAGGGAAGAATAGAGAACAATAGATTCATTAACATTTCAGAGTTGGTGCATCTAAGGTTCTCCCTTTCCAAAAATTGATTCAGGTACTTAATTTATTTCTATTTTAGAACACCAGTAATGCTTCCTCTGAATCCCAGACTTCATTTGTCCTGCCCGTGTCTCACTAATTCTGGGCAAAGCACATACACTGCAGGCCTACCTTTCCCACCCAGCAATAGGTCTCAGTATGACTCCCTGTTCAGAGAATGCACCTGTATTACCAGAATAAAAATTTCTCATGGGTGTAGCAGCCCACATTGATTTTTTTTTCCACCTTTTGCTCTTACCAAGTATCATCAAAATCATACAATTTAAAAATGATAATTGGCCTATCTGATAAACACAGCCAGGAAAAAAAAAACATGTTAATTGTAGGAGTTTAGAGCAAACCTCTCCTACTTTTGTGTGCTCGTGCCTCTAGCTCTATTTGCATTTGGCTCGTTGGAAATCTGTGTACATTAGTATTCTATGCCTTAAAATCTATTCTGATAGTGGGCATAATGTGTATACAATCAGCCTCCATATCCCTATTCTCTACATTCAAGGCTTCAACGAAGTACAAATCAGAAGTATTTGGAAGTGAGCCTGTACAGCTCAGCACAGATACAATTTTTCAATACAGACTTTTCCCAAGTCATTATTCTCTAAACAATAGAGCAAAACAACTATTTATATAGCATTTACATTGTATTAGGTATTTTAAATGATCTAGAGATGATTTTAAAATATAGGGAAGGGTGTGCATAGCTTATATACAAATATGGTGTCATTTTTTAAAATCTGGGATTTAAGCATCTGAGGATTTTGGTATCCGAGGAAGGTCTTGGAACCAGTTCCCCATAGATACTAAGGATGACTATATTGCATTCCTCACACTTAGGCCATATAAGGAGCAAGGAGGAATTATATTATGTTATTGTTTAGTCATCAATTCCTTCACTAAATATTTAGTGATAATCTATAATGAGCGAGTCTCTGTGTAAATTTTGGAAGACAATTAGTAACAGCTACAACTGACCTAGAAAATATTCTGCACCACATATTGTGTTAAACCCTTTACACATTTTATGTGTGAAGTTAGACAGTTACACATAAATATTATTTGCATCTAATTGTTACCCCTTTTCATAGAGGTCACACACTAGGAAGTGGTGGATGTCTGAGAGTCAGACCAGTCCTGTTCAATTCTAAAGTCCGTACCCTGGTTATAACTCTCACACTGCACTGCACTCTTTATGCCAGAACAATGTCAATAGTTTTTACTTTTGAGGAACTTAAAATTCATTTTGGGAAGATGAATGGCTTTTACAAAATTAAAATATCATTTGATAATTATTATAAAATAAATATAACCAAAGTGCTCTAGGAAAACAATTGAATAGAGATCAATGAATGATTCCCAGTGGGACAGTGGGAGGCTTTATACATAAAGAGACATTTTCACAGTGTTTTTAGAAAACATATTGTAGTTTTATAGGAAAGAAAGGATTGAAAATCTTTTTCAAAAGAGGGTAGAGCATAATCAAAGGAGAATAGATCTAAAAATAAAAGATAAAGGTAGCTGAGAATAGAAAAGGGTTATATGCACAACAGTAGATGTGAAGGCTAAAGAGATTTATTGGGGGCGGTTTATTAGGTACGCTTTATACCATGACACAAGAGTGGGTTTATAGAAAGAAGATTAGAAAATTAAGATTGGAACCCTCAGAAATACCACTATTTTGATGCTGTCTCAAGGAGGAATCAATAAAAGTAAATGAGATTTAGAAGCTGGGGGAGATTTACTGAACAGTAGATTCCTACAAGTCAAAGGAGTAGAGGGCCAATGAGTATCAACTCCAGACAGTTCAAAGAGGGTAAGTGTTATAAGTGGTTTATTGCATTTCTCAATTTAGTGGCCATTGTGAAAGATGTTTTGGAAGCACTGTAGGGATAGAAACCAGATTATGGTTAATTAATTGAAAGGAGAAGAAATGAGAAAAATGTAGATACTTTTCTGAATACTTAGTTATGAATTAAATAAAAAAAAACAAGTAGGAGCTAGAGGAAAATATTTTTATGAAAAGGAAGACTAATGTATTCAAGAAGACTGTTTTGCATTATTCAAAGCCTGCTATCAGGGTCTGGTAAGGAGAGAGAGATGGTTCAGGAGGATTTCGTACTCATGTTCCTCAAATTTGAAATTTCCAGAATATGTAAGATTGTCCTCGTTTTACCTAGGATAGTTATAAATCATATGACACTAAAATGTAAGTGAGTGTAAGTAAAACTTAATATAAAGTATCAAAAAAAAAATGATCCAGCTAAGGGAAGATGAAGCATTTTGGAAACCGTGTTTAGCCATGGATCTCAATTGGCAGTGGTCATGTATTGTTAATGAAAATTGAGTATGTACTACTTCATCTAAAAACCTTTAGAGCAAACAGACATTGCTTTAAGAGACACAATAGAGTGCTTGCTTTAGTTTCGTTGGTAATATATATTTATTTTTTATATAGAGTGAAAAACTATTTGAATTGTGCAAAACTTATACACTTTTGGAATAACTATAAAGTATCTAGATCTATGGAGGTGACAGTGTTTTCCACATAGAAATGTTATTACTGTAGCCTTCAATTTAAGGGATAAATTTGTTCTTTGAAAGGCTTCACTTTTGTCTCTTGATGGCCATTTTTACTTATTACTATGTGTGGAATAAAAGAAAACCCCAAGAGAAGCCTAGAAAAAAGAATATAATCTATTTATTTTCACATTTATTTGGGGGCATTTTTACATTTATTAAAGTAGGTATATTGAATAATATTGAAACAATGTATTTTTTAATCTATTATTTTGACAATGTTTGTATTGTTAAGTAAGATTTATTGTGAGTTATAAAAATCATCACTACTGTGAAGAATTATTGACCATGCCTTCCTACCTTCTAAGATTTCTCCCTAGCACTAGACTATCATTTACATTGAATTTAAGTTTTTTTGTAAACTTACCTCCCCAGTATTACTTCTCAGCAATATCCACAGTAGAGTTCATATTTCAAAAATAGAGAAATGCATGTAATTATCCTGTCTCACGACTACTTTCCTATTAACATGAATACAGCAACACACACACATATACTAACTGCATAATACAGCACCATCCCACAATTAGGCGTCTATGCTCAAATAGTTCACTGAACCCACATGTGTCTCCTGTTTTTCTAGTTAACTCTTACTATCTCATTAGTCACAACTCAGGTATCCCTGTATGTGGCACATGGCTAGTGAATAGTATATATTGACTGAATTGGATTTAAGATCTCAAACTAAATAAATCAAATTTCAGTGAGAAAATAATATACATAGGCAATTTTTTTTTGTCACTTTATGAGCTGAATTGTGCCTCCCTCTCCGTGAAGTCATATGTTGAAAACCTGACACCCAGCACCTTGGAATGGGACTGTATTTGGCGATAGGGCCTTTGAAGAGGTGATTGAGTTAAAAAATGACCGGGCATGAAAGTATATGCCTGCAATCCCAGCACTTCGGGAGGCCAAGGTGGGCGGATCACATGAGGTCAGGAGTTCAAGAATAGCCTGGCCAACATAGTTCAATACTAGCCTGGCTAACATGGTGAAACCCCATCCCTACTAAAAATACAAAAATTATCTGGGCATGATGGTGCATGCCTGTAGTCCCAGCTACTTGGGAGGCTGAGGCAGGAGAATGGCTTGAACCCAGGAGATGGAGGTTGCAGTGAGCCAAGATTGTGCCATTGTACTCCAGCCTGGGGAAAAAAGTGAGACTCTGTTTCAAAAAGAAAGGAAAGAAAGAAAAAGAAAGAAAGAAAGAAAGAAAGAAAGAGAAAGAGAGAAAGAGAGAAAGAGAAAGAAAGGAAAAGAAAAAAGAAAAAAAGAAAGAGAAAGAAAAAAGAAAGAAAGAAAGAAAGAAAGAAAGAAAGAAAGAAAGAAAGAAAGAAAGCGAAGTGAAGAAAATGATTTCATTAGGTTGAGCTCTAATCCTGTCTGACTGGTGTCCTTGTAAGAAGGGTGATAAGAACAGAGAGGGAGGTATCAGACACATTGCACACACAGAGATGACCATGTAAATGAATAGACAATGTGAAGGCAGCTATCTGCAAGCCAAGAAGAGAGGCCTCAGAAGAGACCAGAATATGCTGATCTCAGGCTTCTAGGCTGTGAGAAAATAAACTTCTGTTGCATAAGTCATCCAGTCTGTGTGCTTTTTAGGCAACCATAGTAAAATAGTGCATATTTTGGTACCAGAATTGTGGTGCTGTTGTAACAAATACCTAAAAAGTGACTGGCTTTGGAGCTGGGTAATGGGTAGAAGATGTCAGAATGCCAAGGAACATGTAAACAAAAAAAAAAAACCTCAATTACTTCGAAGAGATTATTGGTAGAAACACGGATGTTAAAGTTACTTCTGGTGAAGTCCCAAATAGAGACGAGGCACATGTGTTTGGAAACTAGAGGAAAGGTGATCTTTGTTACGAGGTGACAAAGAGCTCCACCGAACTCTGTTCTGTCTAGTGTTTTGTGGAATGCAGAACTTGCAAGTGATTAACTTTACATCTGGCAGAGACTAAGCAAAATGTTGAAGTCATGGCCTGGTTTCTCCTTGCTGCTGATAGTAAATAGTGAGAGGGACAAGATAAACTGATGGAATTGTTAAGCAAAATTGAAGATCTGGAAATTTCTCAGCCTTGCCATACTGCAAAATTAAATAGAAAGAATGTTCTGAAGACGAAATCAAGGGCATGGCTGAACAGTCATTTGCTGTAAAGGATTATTGGTGTGGCTCATGGGTTCAACCATCTCAGCATAACTGCTGCCATTTGTACTAAAGGGACCAGAGACAGGGCAAAATGAAGGAAGACTGCTGGATTTTTGATGCATCACCAGATGAATTTTGGCTGGCAAATCTACTGGTGGCCAGTCTATTAAGAACATATTTTCAAGGCCAGGCGTGGTGCCTCATGCCTGTAATCCCAGCACTTTGAGATATCTAGGTAGGCAGATCACTTTAGCTCAGGAGAACAAGCCCAGCTGAGCAAAATCGCAAAAAATTGGTCCATCTCTACAAAAAATTCAAAAATTAGCCAAGCATGGTGGTGTGCACCTGTGGTCCTTGCTACTTGGGAGGCTGATCTGGGAGGATTACCTGAGCCGGGGAAGCTAAGCTGTGATTACTCCACTGCATTTCAGCCTGGGCAATGCTGTCTGAAAAATAAAACAAACACATCATTTTTTGCACACTACCATAGCCTCTTTTTGGTTATATATCTTCAGCAGCACGGCAAACACTCCTCTTGTAGATGTCTACCATGGAAGTCTAGGGAAATACTGAAATGGGCTAATAAAGTTCTCCTGGATGTAAATCACCAGTGCTTGAGCATTCAGGAAGGGACACAATACAGGAGAATGAGGAAGTCAGGGATTCCTCCCTTTAGAAGTCTTCTTCCTGTTTTCTGGATTTTGAATGCAGATTTAAATTTGTATCCTGCTCACATCAGTCTCCTATGTTGACCACACTAAAGAAATCCATTTATTGGCCAGTATCTTTACTATCAAAGGTGAGCCAGACAGTAAAGAAGTTCTGTTGATTCTATAGGAAGAAACATTAACAGGGAAGAACACAAGTTCTGGATTCAGACTTCCCTGGATTCACAGACATATTCCTCCATTACTGTTGGTGTAGCCTATTAGCCTCTCCAAGCCTTAGTTTCTTCCTCTCTAAAATAATGATTCTAGTATGTACATATGAAAACTTCCATAGTAAAGAAATGCTGTGTGGGGACAGATACAATTAGTCTTAAAATCTGTGCTTAGTGCCACTAGGTCTTCTTTCATTCTGCTTGACTTTGCTATGCAAACTAGCTTTTATTTTTAAATCTTGAAGGCATACCACTGTGATACATGCTGTTATTGAAAGTAACCTGTGGAAGTTTCCTTTGGCATTCCATACCCTAGCTTCTGTTTCCCAACCAGCTCCTGGCTAAAGTTTCGGTACTGTAGTAGAGTAACAAATATTTGAAAGTCCATATTTTGTACATATTTCATTTTTTTTTCTTCTGACCTTTCTTTATAATACTGATCCTCTCAGAAATTACTAAAGTTTCTCTGTACACCTAAAGACACCTAACTCAATTCTTTCTCCATACTGACAGAGAATAAGTAATATATATTCTCATACTAGAATAAAAAAGCTTTTCAAAGCCAATATAAAAGTCACTTTCCTTATTTTATTGTTTACGAGACCATAGACTTTTTTAGAAATAAAAAGTTAGCAGTTCTGAGAATTTCTTACAATATTCACATTTCCTAGTATAACCCACTCTTATTTTGGTTTCTGTTCAATACCTTTATGCAAATATACGTTTGCAGATTATTATACACTAAAAATTGAGATCCTATGATATACACTCTTTTATGTTAATTTACTATACAGTGTGTTACAAACAGCATTGCATGTTAATTTGTATAATTAAATGCTTTTAGTTTAATTGTCTGCCCATTGTTCTAGTATCTGGATTTTCCCTATTTTAACCAACACCGTGTCATTCAATAATTAGGTGTGTTTATTTGTTCATATTTTACTATTTTTTCTAGGATATAAACTGTACATGCACATAAACGTCTGTGTACTCATATCATTAGTTTTCTGGAACAAACACTCAAAATTAGAAATATTATGTCCAAAGTTATAGATTCAAGCTCACTGACCCTTCGGACAAGTTACATCCTCTCTGTGTGTCCCATTTCTCCTGTCTGTAAAATAATGGATTTGGACTAAGTTTTCACTAAAATGCTATAAAACTATGAGGTTCATATATTTAAATGTGAGTTCTATATGAACTTCGTCTAAAAACTGGTTTCATCTTGGTTCAGAATCACAGTCCCAGATACAAATTTTTCCAAAATTTCTCTAAAATACTTATGAAGATAATGAGAAGACAAAGATTGCTACTAGCAGCAAAAATAATGAGTAACAGAAAGCCTATTGTTAACACTGAAGAACTAATCATAAAATTCTTGAGTCCAAAATATATATTTCTGCTTAATTTTCCTTTATGATTTTATGCTTTATTTCCCTCATACTCTAAAATAATATGGCAGTGTATATCCAGGTGTATAAATAGCCTAAATTATGCCTGACTACAGAAGAGAGAATCATCCTTTATACCTCTTATTATAAATCTCTATGCCAGTAGACTCACAGATTATAAGAATTTTAGAATCTCAGCTTTCTGTCCCTTTCCTTGTACATATATTGCCTGGTGAGATTTAAAAAAACACTGCCAAATCCTCTTCTCATATGCATTCATCAACAAATATTTACTGAGCACCTACTATATACCAGACACTATCCTATACACTAGAGGACATATTGGTGAACAAAACAGACAAAAATAAATTGATTTTGTGGAAATTCATCTCTAAGAGGGTGGAGACAGAAAATAAGTATTTACAATATTGTTAAGTATTTTAATAATGTTAAAGCTGTTAAGAGAAAACTAGAGCAGAAAAGAAAGATGGAATTTTGAGGGGAGATTTGAAATATGATGTTAGGTTTTCCAGTGAAAGCCTTCCTGAGGTGATGGTATTTGAGTAAAGACCTTAAGGAAATGTGGGAATGGGCCATCTGGCTATATAGGGAAAGGGATTTTAGTCCCAGAAACAAATAAAAAACAATAAATACAAAAGTAGGACTAGTCACCACAAAGTTGTGGCTAAAAATCTAATATATATAAAGTACATGACCCTATATTATAAAAAGAATATATACACACATATACATATATTAATATATACACACATATAATGACAAATGTGTATATCTATATATAATACACATGTACATATACAGAAAAAGATATTAAAGACAGTAAATAAAAAAGGTAATAATGACATCTAATTGCTGGAATTTGGATAATATTTAATCAGTAAAGAAGAGTTTTTTTATATAATTAATATTATCTTTCAAAAACAGAAGAAAATACAATGTTTTAAAATTATTTGAAATGTCAAAAAAGGGAGAACTAAAATGACCTAGCTTTAATATTACATTGCTTCTGAAATCACATCAGTTTAGATACTCCGTGTTTTTGAAATGGCAGGATGGCACAACTCCAGGACACTTCATATAATATATATTATTGTTTCTTGCCCATAGCAAGAACAATTCTCCATGTGGTCACAAACAAGATAGCACTGTTAGTTTTTATGTTTTGCTTCTTCATTTGAAACAAACGTTAAAAATAACTTGCTGTGAGCATTTTGCCTGCATCTTTTTTTTTTTTTTGGTTAGATTTATATGGCCATCTTTTTTTGTTTAATCTCTCTGGGGAAAATGGTTTTTCATAAAATCATCTTTCTCTCATCATCTGTGTGTGTGTGTGTGTGTGTGTGTGTGTGCACGCGTGCATGCACCCACATGTGGGTTTTTACATTTATCACATTACTCAATGATATTCCTTATTTTGTGGCTACAATTGACCTCTCATCTGTGGACATGAAACATATTTTTATAAAATTGGCCTGGGAATTCTTGCTGTTCTATTCCATGCCCCCTTTAAATTTAGATGTCTCTTTCTCTCTAGCAGATTGTAAATTCCTTCAAGTAAGAGATTATGTCTGATTTCTCAATTTTACCCCAACAGGTAGCATGTATTATCCATGTAATATGTCCTGAATGAATATTGTTAAATAGTTAACGTGTTAGTTCCTGTATTGTATTATGGGATACGGCAGCTTATGATACACTCATCATTCTATCATAATGATAATAACACATCTTCCTTCATTAATAAGTTTTCAAAGAATGGAGAATCAGAAAATAATAGAAAAATGATTCGTTTTACTCTGATTTTTGGTCTGCTTTCTCATCTCCATATACTCTCTAACATTATTGTATGTTTCCTGAGTGTTCTCAAACTCACACTAAATATCTCTAAGTAAAGAACTAGACAGGCTTAGTACACCATCTTAACTTACTAGAAAAACTTGATATATTTCATTTTCTCTTCCCTTTGCCTTTTGTTTGATGTCTGTGTGTTTTTACTTTCTGATTGTCTCTCAAAAAAAGATGGATCATAAAAGGAAAGTCTGGTATATCCAAGTCATTTGGCGCCTCTGAGTCTATTGGAGGAAGAAGATGAGGCAAGGAGAAATAGAGCATGTGTTCCAGGCATTTGAGTGGTGTAAAATAAATGGTGCCAGTGGAATACTGTTGGACAATAACATTAGACCATGAAATAATTCTCAGGAACATGGTAGGCTTAGCTGGAGTTTGAAATTCATTCGATAGCTGTAGGGGAACACTGATAACATTTGAAATATGAAGTGTCACAATTATATATATGTCTTAGAAAAGTCTTAATGACATAATGATGTGACAGAAAAAGATCCCACAGGTTTGAAAAAAATAGATTTCATAATGAATCCTAATTTGCAATGAAAGGAAGACAAATATATTTCAATTAAAAAATGGCTAGCGGGTTTAATGGCAAACAAGGCACATAAAACAGTATGGAGCACTGTATATGTCAGGGCTGTACTTTGTTTTGCTTGCTCAATTATTCTACCCTGTACCTCTTTTCTCATCTTAATATGGAAATTGCTAATGACATCTACCTCTTTAGATTGTTTTGAGTATTAAAAAACATAGTATATATAAAGAACATAGAATGTTGTCCTCAACATAGTAAACACACAAAATGAAAATTTTAAAAGCATCATAATAGTCTGGACACAAAATAATCAGAACTTGCTATAATTTGAACTTCTAGGGGTCCAAGCAATTAAAACCAGTATTTTTTAAACGTGTTTGTTACTGAAAATTAGGTAAAATTTGGCATAAACAAAAGGTTAGTACTGCAATGACAGTGAAAGTAGTAGTGACTGGGAAGGGGACTACAATATGTAAAGCCAGCTCAAGTTCTATTTAGGGCATCCTCCCTCAGTTACTGTAGAAAACATGGGCAGGAACTAGCATTTATAAATATTTTTAGAGTACATTTTTTTAAGGCAGAGGGATGCAAGGTGAATACATAAGAACCAAAGGGACATTCATTTAGAGAATGACCTGAATTAAGCATTTTGTCATATTCTTTGCTTTTGTGATTGTTTCAATCTAATTATTTTATTAAGTGTTCAGCAGTATTTTTCCAAGTCCTTAGGATGAGTAATACATAAGAAAAGCACAGGTACTGGAGAAGCCTTTGTTGGAAGGCATTTGGGAGGAGGATAATGAGTTCTGTTTCTGTCACAAGTTTTAGAAAGGTGGGAATTATTCCTCTATATTGTGATGGCTAATTATTCCTCTATATTGTGATGGCCTTGATTCCTCAAAATACTGGCCTTGCAGAAAGCAGGCTGCACAATTTGCTCTTCACTGGTCCTGCAGTCAGGCTGAGCAGCACTCCTCCATGTGGACCCATGACCTAGAGGCCCCTTAGAGAATGATTAAGAAGAGCCTAAGGAAATTGTCATGAGTGATTTCAAACAGACCGCAACTTTTCAGCAGGGATATTGAGCAATTCAACTTCAGCAGCTGGTGTTGTCCACATTTCAAAAGTCAGGTCATTATATGTCCCTGGTTTGCTTTCTCCGCCTTGGCATATTTTCAAAGAATAAAATCTGAAATGTGCATGTCTTTTGGAGCAGTAAAAGCCAAGAAAATCTATCACATCAATGTCTATCCTTTATGATTCTAGGTATCAGGTTGTAGCTTTCCATAGCTTTCACCATGCTAGTTGTGCCATGGGGAACAAAAGGAACACAGATATCACATTTTTCTGTCCAAGTTTAAACTCTAGTTTGTGCTTTGAGGCACAAGTGGCACTGCTTAATGAAGAATAATTACACAGTTATGTATTGGGCAGCTATTATCATGCAGCTCTGAAGCAATCATATTATTTTCCCATGATTTTGTGACACATTATTGGCCTTAAATATAATCAGTAGGTCAGAATATCCAAAGAAACCAAACCCAATACATTATATATTATTTTATTTGTGTAATTGTTTACTGTTTATTCATTTAAATTATTTTGTCTTTATTAGACCACTTTCTTAGATTTTATTGCTGTAAACAAACAACTTGAAGTTTCAGTTGCTTATAACAACAAAGGTTTATTTCAGGCTCATGTTTCATGTTTAAACAAGTCAATAAAATTAGATTAATTAACCTTCAACCTAGCACTTGATCCCAAATTAACTTTATACAATTTCTAGACAAGAATTAGAATCATATGCTTACCAGTCACATTCGCTTAGGAATAAAAAATAGATTAATAATTGCTAATGCTGTCATCCTTTAGGGAAATATTTTATTGCTCCTTTTTTTACATTAGAACGATAGCAGAAAAAGCCATCGTGTTAAAGGAATAGAGAAACTTAACCCTATTTTTTTCTGTTGGGAATAAAATGACACATTACAATTATATTGATATTGGTACGCCATATACACTTTAAATTTAATATTCATAATATTATTTATTGGCTGAGTTAAACTAACTCAGGTGATACAAATTTTTTGTGCATTTTATCTCTTAATTCTCTCAAAAGAGCTGAATTTTTTTTTTTTGCTGAGTTTTATTGCATTACAGAAAGAAAAAGAAAAGAAAGAAGGAAGAAAGAGATAAAGATGTGACGTGGTGAGAGGAAACCATACAAAATAGAAAAGTCAAAACTGTAAAAGAGGAAAGGGAGTAGATTTAAGGGAAGAACTAAGGTTAAAACAAGCTAGATCTGAGTGCAATGTGTGATGCAAGTATTACTCTCCCTTGTTATTAGAAATGAGTAATCTGAAATTAGGTGACTTGGTTGAAGATACATCTTTTGTAAAAAGAGGAGCCTAGATTTCAACCCAGGCCTGGCTAATCCCAAAACTTGCATGCACTATTTGTGTCATCCATACCAGAACTTACACTTAAAATAATCATGTATTTAAATGCATTGATGGAATTAAATTACATTTAATCGTATTTTTATTTTGTATATAAAATAGGTTTTCATATTAAAGTACCCACCAGGCAAACACCTCTATAATTAAATTTTTGTCATCCTGGAACAAGAACTGTATGTCACACAATTTACATGGTTGAATGAACGTAATTTACATATGCCCAAATACTAGAATGTAGAATCTCATTTTAAAAAAGGAAGAATTAATGAATTAAAGAATGAGTGGATGAAAGAAAGAAGAAATATAATTTAAATATTTTCTCTGGTCTTATATGTAAAGAATGTCCCATAGTTCATTAACATTCCTTTCAGTGAGAAATGGCTGATTGATAATTACGTGAAAGCATGTTCTTATGAATGGTGCCATATATTCTTTGCAGAGTAGGGAAGCCACACATATATGAGACTTCTACATATGTATATGTGTTCCTATAAACTTCTATATATGTATGTGTGTTCCTATGTATTCAACTATGCCTCTCCCATGTTTTCACTCATTCTTCTATTCATTATGTCAAACAGCAAATGTATTGATCAGCCAAACATATCTATTGAATATTTACTGGATACTGTTCAAGAAATGAGGGAATACAAAGATGAATAATCAGTAATCTTGACCTTTAGGTAAATCATAATCTAGCATAGTCATAGGCAAAGATACCTTTAGATAATTATAAGTGCATATATAAGTAGAGAAATCAAAAAATAAAATATAGTGTATTTATGATTGTACATTGATCAAATATGTAAAGATATTTATGACTGACCCCAAATAGTAGCTTTCTCTGTAATGTAAAATACTACGGTAATATTTTGTAGCATTTTAGATTTAGTGAAGACATTTGTCTCTACTTCCTGAATCAGTTTTTAGGACATTGCCTGCTTAAACCTTCTCACTTTGGTTCTAAGAAAAGTAATCTTAAACTGGGATTAGGAAAGAAATATGTGTGAATGGGTAACTTTGTCATAAGCTTTCAACAATTTCTGTCTGCAACATCTTCCTATAAATGTTAAATCTGGTAAGAATTTTATGACTAATTAACATTTATACAGGATAGACAAATTTGTTAATTCATACTGAATCTTGATTTTAACAAATCTTTCTGATTTTAGCTCAGTTTATTTCAAAATTTTGATTGCATTATTTTTAAACAATTATAAATTTAAAAAATATTTTGAGAGTACAGTTTCTAGATTTTGAAGAAAGCTAGATGCTCGTAATTGAGTAGCTGAAACTGATACTAATATAAGGTCCCTTTATAGATTATAAATTTTGGTGCTCTAGAAAGCTTTGGTGTTACATTTAGGTAGCTATATAGGGATCATTAAGAAATCTTGGAACTAGAACAAGGACTATGCTGAACTACCAAAAAGATGATCACCATTTGTTTGTCTTATTCATTACTGAATGTTTCAGACTCTAAAGTATTCAAGTGGCTAACATCAGTACTTCAACACCTGAGCATTGCAACTGAAAGTGAATTGAATCTTTTCAGAGAATTAGAATTAGATATAGCATGAGTTAAGACATTCACATACTCAAAACCTTGTAATAACAGCTCCTGATATCCTACTATTGCCCTAAATTTGTATAGGATACATATACTTTTAACAGTGCTTAATAACTGCATTTGAATATGCCAGACATTGCCTTTATAATTTCATGTCTCATCACCGTGTACCTCTGAAACTCTAAGAAATAGGAAGGGCCTTTGTTGGGTTTTTGTAGAAAAAAATATTTATTGCTTACTATCACTTTATGCTAAAACATAAAATATTTAGGTAGCAAGATAGCTGCTTTGTCTGCATGGCACTAATCATTGAGATTTGCACCCAGGGCTTTGTATTTTTAAAAAAGTTTTGGAATTGGCCTTCATTTTGGGAGCATTCCACTGGTATTGCAGTGGAATATTCATTTTTTTCTTCCCACCTTTAGCTATAGAATTGTAACCACTGTTTCTAACGTAATGGCCTACATGTATGTCTTCAATTACACCCACCATATTACCTAATATTAATTTTATGATTATTCCTTTTCCTTTTCAGTTGATGTAAATAATGTATTCAGTTAAACAGAAATTGTCTATTCACTCTAAAAAAATACCTATGTCTTCCTGATCAGCTTTCAGTAAAATGTTCTCTGAAATGTCTAGATGATAACAGTTTTCCATCACTGGATATTTTATTGTTTAAAATATATATTTAGTCATCTTTAATACTTCAGTGACCACTTCTGCTCAAGCTTACTGTACAATGTTTTATGTTTAAACATTTCTAACTTAAATCACCCAAACTTAACAAACTTCCTTTTATGAATCATTTCTTGGTAAACTAAATTTTATCCTCTCTTTATATTTCTCCTTCTTAGAATAAATTACCTTAAAAATCCATTTTATTAATTGCATTTTTTTATGGCTACCTCTTCAATAGAAACTTCTCATTAATTTTTACCTTTTCCTAAATTAATTATTAGTTCTATAAACACTTTATTGAATATATCATTTCTCTTTTTACTTTACCACATTATTTGATATTACTTGAACTCTTGATTTCTGGAAAGTGTTAATGTGGTAAAGTAAAAAGAGAAATGACATATTCAAACTCTTGTTAATGTGGTAAAGTAAAAGGAGAAATGACATATTCAATTAAAATATGAATATGTCAATTTTTTATTAAAATAAAACAATCGTATTTTAAAATTGAGTTTAGCCAGAAAGAGTTATTGATTAGGTTTGAATTACTGATCTTATCAGTATTAGTTAACAAATATTTAATGTAATAGTTTAAAATGAGGCATTATAGGCCCAGTGTGGTGGCTCATACCTGTAATCCCAGCACTTTGGTAGGCCAGGGCCGGCGGATCACAAGGTCAGGTGTTGAAGACCAGCCTGGCCAATAAGGTGAAACTCCATCTCTACTAAAAATACAAAAATTAGCTGGGCATGGTGGCACATGCTTTTAGTCTCAGCTACTTGGAGGCTGAGGCAAGAGAATCGCTTCAACCTTGGAGGCGGAGGTTGCAGTCAGCCAAGATCGTGCCACTGCACTGAAGCCTGGGCAACAGAGTGACACTCTGTCTCAAAAAACAACAACAAAAACAACAACGATGATGAACTAGGCATGATATTGTATTACTATAGAATTGAATCAAGTATGTGTATTACAATACAAATAAATTTAAAATACTTCCTTAGGTTATTTGAATAAAATAATACAAAGTAACACCAAGCTATTGTCATATAAAACATAACAGTCAAATTTCGATTGAGAACAGTATTCAATAAATAGAAATTATAGTACTAAAGCATTTATTGAAAAAAATACCAAATGAATGAAATATATAGTAACTGGCTGTAGGTGTTCAAAATTGTATGAATTGAGACATAATAAGGATATATTTAAGGTGTGTACATTTTAGATGAATTTATAAATGATAGATCTTTAAAGATATATTAGATACATCTATAATATTTTGGAACTCCACAAAAATGTGAAGTTAATTTTAAGAAGGATATTAATATGTCCCTCACTGCTACTGCGAGAGACAGGTTATTGGGCATAGCTGACCACAGGTCCAAGGCAGTGTGGTAATTCTTACACTTTTACAATGGAAATAAATGTATTTTTTTAAATAATATTTTTACATTTAAATTAAGAGCTTGGTACTCTTCTGGGCATGAAAAAGTAAGGAAAAGCATTTTTTCCTACTTATGTATTGAATTAAAAGAATCATAGTGTTGTCATCTAAAACAATGATTAAATAATAATGCCACATTTTATTTTTACTACTACTTATTTCTGCTTCTTTGGGTAGATTATTTGAACATAAAATCCCTCATTTCATACAGTGTGTAATGTATACTCATAGAATTCTAATAGAAGTTAGATATGAGTATATTTTTATATAAAAGTACCTGTACTAGGATCTAGCATAAAGTTCAGTAAATGTTAACTGAACTTCATGGAATATTTCACATGAAAGTTGAGATAGAACATTTATTAAACATGTTATAAGAATTAAGAATCCTTATATATACACGAAATAATTTTATCTAAGAATTTAAAATTACCTACAGTAATTTTATCTATTGTTGCAAAACAATAACAGTTGGAAAGATTTTAAAGTAAAGTTAAGCAGATGAATAAATATCTCACTCTCTGTCCCAAAATGCTAGGGTTTTTGGTTTTCTGCTTTTTTACATCTTGCAGCGCTACTATCTGCCAGAGAAGTGGATATAAAAGATATGCAGAATACAGAGAGTGTAGACCTTTTAAGTTGGAAATATTATATAAAGGTAGTTATATTCTCACCATCAAAATAGTGTAATTTGCTAAGTTAATCAGAAAAAAAGTATTTTGCATGTAACTTTGAGTTTTTCTGATTTTCCTTGCTGTATGAAAATACTTTGGCATAAATTGCTGCATAACCTGTAATCATATTTTTTAATTTTTATTGAATGAGATTTTAAAATCATTAAGACATGCATGCCACCATAAACAATTTTTCCAAGGCTTCTTTAATCCTTTTGTGTCATTTTTTTTCCTGTGTAGAGAAAGAAAAGGGTATATTAAAAGATTTTTCTTTCTGAATGCCTCCATCATCATTTTTAATAAGGGCAACCTTGCACATATATATAAGAGGAGAAATTCAATTTTAAATTGCTTTAAGGTTCACCTTTGAATTTCATTGTGGTTGGAAGAGTCCCATGACCTTTAAATTTGATGAAAAGAGAGAGCAGATATTAATCTCATTATGTTATTTTGAAGTTCTCCCAAAGTGGGTGGCTCTAGACCACATTTCTGCAAAATGACAAGAGCAGTTCATATAAATTGATCATTGTTACAGGAAAGACAATTTCTAAAGATTTTAATATACCTTCAGTGTTTTATATCTCATTTTATTCTCTTTGTAATAATTACTATTTCAGTTATTATTTAAGAGTTTAAATGTATGTCTCACAGTTATACTACTAAATGTAATGATGTTCATTTTAAAGATTATATTTTGTCCCCTTATATGTAATAACTTTCATTTTAAAGATTATATTTTGTCCCCTTGTAATAGCCAAGCTTATTTTGATATTCTAAAATTGTTGATTGTGCTTCCTAGTAATATCTGTACACTGTTGCTTTTGTACAAAGTTATTCCCCCATGCCACAGAAAATTATAATTGAAACAAAAAATATTGTAGCTATACAAAATTGCACAGACTGCTCAGGGACATGATAAATTAACTAACCATGTGTTTCATACAGTAACACTCAGATGAGAATGACAATAAATAAATAAAAAAGCTCACTCCAGGTATTGTGTAGGGAACTTCTATCTAGCTTATTTCATCCTTTGAGTAATTAGGCTGGGCTTGTATATTATTATTCTCATCCTAATCATAAAAAAATGAATATTTGGTCTAAGAACAAAGCCTGTGAAAATATAGTAATATGATATATATCAAATATTTCTTGAAGTGTGACATGTGAATTATTTGCATCAGATTCACCTTAAAATGAAGAATGCTGGCCACAATCCCAAGTTACTTAAGAAATATATAGGGCCTCAGAATCTTAATTTTAAAATTTCCCATTTTTCATAATCATTATTCTAGTCTAGAACATAAAGGGAATACCATAAAATATACTGTAATTAAGAGCACATAACATGCAACTATTGTGGAAGTGGAAGAATAAGATTAAGGAAACAATTCAGTATTAATATTATTTTTTTCCAGTGCAATGGCCCAGGTAAAAAGAGAAGTCAAAGAATGTTAAGTCAATACCCTTTACCATGCAGCTACTGACAGCAGGAAACTGCTAAGAGCAGTACCTTCATTTGATGATGTAAAGAAAGAAGGATAAACAATTATTTGAATAGTTAATAAGTATCTGTTTATCTACCTATCTATCTATCCATCTATTCCTGATCCAGTGATGCTTAGGTAAAATTCATGGAATTGTTTAAAACGTTAAATCATTTACAGTCCTTTAGTGATCAGCACATAAGATGAAGCTGGTTTTCATTGTCCTAAGGTTCAGGGCAGTGGGAAACATCTGCAATTTTAACATGAATGATACAGAGCTGTTTGCTATGATAAGAAGAAAAAATAAGAAAAGATTGCCCAAGAGGGGACACGCAGGGCTTACAGGAAGATAATTGTCCCCAGATGAATGGTATGGAACAGTGTATTTGAATAGTACAGATTAAAGATGACCAGAGCATGGACTATGGATTTTGTTTGAGTAATAATAAAAAAAGAGATAGATACCAAAGAAATTATATTCAGCATGGCTATGCAAATAATTTAGTGGGGAAATGGACAGGAAATTGTGATGATCTCCACATACTGTATTCCTTAAATCCTCTGCCATTAATGGCTTTGATCATTGTAGTCCACTTAGAGTATGAAGATTTATGGATTGCTATAAAGATGGCAAAAATACTTGGTCTAAGGCAACCACTGGAAGAACTTGTGGAGCAGCAAATGCCTTAACTTATAATTTTGTCAGGTAGGCAACAAGAATAATGATTTCTATTTAGTAACTCAAAAGAGAGTATTTTTAAGACTGAGATGAATGCAGAACAGTGGAACATATTTTATCTCTGGCCATAAAACATTATTTTGTAAGGAGTATAAGGAGAATGGCAAAGTGATCATCAGCACATTAAGATGTATAACTGTTAAAATTAATTATTTCTCCAGTACAGTCTTTGAGAGTTTTTTCTAGTATATAATAAGTAAAATATTCTATAAAGATTATAAATTTAAATGGGCTCCCACAATTTAAAAGAGAAGAGGATTATGATCACTAGCAGGTGACTTCTGTTATCTGTAATAAATACTGGATTCAAATCCATGGTTAAATTAGATAATTATACTGTAATATTAACACATACCTGTGCTACTTAAATAATTCTAGAGTTTGGAATAAGAATCACACTATCCTTATGCTCTTTATTTAAAAATCTCTGCTAATCTGGAGATCTCAAAATATAATTACTTTATAAATTATTAAAAATACATGATGTTCATGTCAGAACATAATATGGTCAAGTAGCATTTAATCTTCTAATTCCTGAGCAATTCCACATTCTGACTTCAAAACTTTTCAGAAAGTGTAATGATAAGCCCCAGAGGTTCTTTTCTCAGTAACACAATAAAATATGCCTTGGGCCATTTATCTTATCTAAGCTGAACCTGATTTAGTTTTTTTTTTCTTTTAAATGAGGTAATGTGAAAAATAAATTTTGATATTTCTAGCAATAATTCAAAATAACTGCACATATGTAGACTTGTACACAACAGCTATTAATACATAATGAAATAACTAAGCAGTCAGCATTAGGTTTTCTGTGGAGCATATGAAATGTTCTTGGGGTAAATTAGAAAGATTTGACAGATGTAAAGCTACATAACACAAAAAGCATTTCACAATCAGAGTTCACTCCAAAAACATGTTTGCAAAATGTTCCCAAATATATTATTTTGAACTATGTGTGGACTGTGTCAACAATTAAAATACATGAAGAATTGGAACCTTTTTCTAGATTATTCATCTGCAAGTACTACAAATTAAAAAGAAAAAAACAGTGATTTCATTTATTGTTCCCTTTATTCTAATAACTTGAAAATATGCTCATTTTATTACTTCACTTTAGTAATCCAGACAGAGTAGTAGACTTAGCCTTAAATGTATTTATCTATGTTAATAATTTACTTGCATTATGGTTTATAATAAACATGATGTATAGAAAATTATATAATGTATAAGCTTTTTATAATGTAACACCAAAAAATTGGGCTAATGCATGAGACATGACCTGAATTATAATATTAATAATGTTATTACTTTTCATTTAAATCATGCTCCATATTCATAGTTTTAAATTTATCATTATTAATTAAATAACTCTTTTATCTAACAGTAACCTCATTGCCAATTTATGTTCAAGTTTATATATGCTTATTTGAAACATATTTTTATGTTTGTTATTTGACTTTGTCAGTAATAATGATTTTGTGAGAATTTTCCCATGATTTAGGACAGCCAATACTGGTTTTATGAGTATCACAGATGATTCATGTGGCATCATAGAAGTTGGGTTTATGAAGAAGCCTCAGATATCAAAATTGGCTATCCAAGAATTGGCAGAGACATTGAAATTGCAGTTATTTAGTTTGGCCCACCATGCTCAGAGCGATTCACTTAGAATGGTTCTGGAAGCTGTTTTTTTTTATTGTGTACAGCTATACTTGATATGGTGGTATTTGACAGTCATTTTAACTAAGAACTGAAGCCAATTAAATTGTTTCTCTGTGGATTTCCTGTGACAGATGGACAGAGGCATCTTATGTTAGCCAATAGACATTGTTTAAAGACATCTAAAACATTTCCAGCATTTATTTTGATGCAACTAGCTAATTTCATAGTTGCAATTTATGGTGAAATAATAACTTTAAATCAGATATATTATTCTTGTCTTCTATTACTTCTTATCATAGTGTCATAGTACTTACATGGGAAAACAATTTTTCCCAACAAAAATTTGGGCACATTCTCTTGACTTCATATTAATAGAGGTGTGATTTTAAATGGGAAAGCACTGTATTTTGTTATCTCTGGTTAGGAGAGCAAAAACTCTACAGCTTGAACTATGAGACAGATGACTATTGGCTCTTTGGTAGTTAGCTCCACTTTGGGCTTAGAACAACCAGAAAAACAAGTCACAGAAACTTACAGAAGGATTTGCTTTATATGCAAACTCAATTTTTCTAAGTGGCCACTTGTAATTTTCCATAACTCTCAAATTAAGTTCCAATTCATCAAGATTTTAATACTGCTATAAAATGTGCCAATTTTAAGTTTAATGCAGAAGAAGTAAAATGACTATAAACCTAAATTTTGAAAAGTATTTTGACAAATAAAGTCCAATGAAAGTTACACACAGCATACTAACAATATGCAAGAAATTAGCAGAAATCCCTACCTAATTTTCATGAATTTGTAATGCCTGGCTCCTATAGCATTGCATTTAGTTAAAATTACTGCATTAGCAGACTTGTGGGCTTCGTTATTCACTGATCTATTCTGTTGTTGTTTGGATATTTTTAGATGCCCTGTCAGCTGGTCAGGCACACAGTGTGAAAGGCCAGCCCCCAAAAGCAGCAAGTCTCATCATATCAGCACAAGTAAGTTTCTCACATTAATATTTTGGGTAGTATTCATTGCATACAAATCATTTTTATGTCATTCTTGCGCGAGGTGAGTCTTAGAAAGTCTTCTTCATGTAATGTTATAAGAGATTCACTGCTATCAGGTGTTTTTGAACGAGGAAGCACTGAGCTCACTTCTAATTACAGGATCCAGGTGTGTCTACATCATCATTGCGTTTCTGTGTATAGTTTCAGACGACCTGAAATGATGTTATAAAGTTCTTCAAAATAAATGTCTGAAATTCACACATACTGTCATTAATTTGACCATGAGTGAAAAACCTTTGAAAAATTTGCAATGTCTGTTTCGTGTAAATCAATTTGCAAAGGAAAATGTAATATTCTTGAAGGAAGATTTCTTACCTTAGCAATTTTTCCCTAGTCCTTTACTGCTGGTGGGAAGAATTTCATAAAAACAAGCAAAAAGCATACTCTTTCAGAGTTAGTGAAAAAGGAAAAAGACTATTAATGTATAAAATATATTATTTTTGTGCCCTAGAAGCAGGTGTTCCATGTTTGCTTACATTCCCGTTTGTTGTCTCTGCCCTTAGACAGTTTTGATATCATTGTCCAAATTTTGCTAATTTAGAGATTAATTTTGGTTTATTAATAAGCCTAGTCATCTTTGAAAAATGGAAAATAGGTCTATAATAAACAGCCTGGGCACGGATACTTAAATTTGGAAAGGTGAGATGAGTGATTTTTGGTTATGGAGCATTTTGAGTGGATCTTAGAATTTGTGTGCTCTCCTTAGGTCAGGAAAGGCAGAGGCCTCAGGGAAGCTATGAGCATATAACTGTAGGATTACCATGCTGGGATTTGGAGTATTGGTTAATAAAACATTAGAGGTGGCAAAATGTGTCTTGCCCAATTTGATACACAAAAGAAAAAAGAAAATATAGTTTATCTCTCTTCCCAGGATTTAGGGCTCAAATATACTACCAGTAATAACTCTGGAAGCATACTAATTTATATATAATTTTATGAACCAATTGAAAACAATCATTAAGAACACTTTTAATGAAAGAACTGCATTTGAAGTTATCAACCTGTAGAGCATGATGCATTTATAAACTGGGAACTGAAAAGATGCTTTAGACTTTGTGATGGTGGTTTCTCAATGATCGAATATAAAGAAGATACATGGCCTTCTAGAGTATCAAAAACAATTTTAAAATATTTTAAAACTCTCTGACAAGAAATAGCGTGGAATGTGTATTGAATTTGGAAATTTTTTGTAAGCACCATCCACAAAGGAAATGTTTAGTGTTTGGAAAATGATTTGGAGCTAGAATGCTCCAGGTGTTTCTGTTAGAGAGTGGGGTCTCCAATGATTTACATGGGCAAATGTAAGGAACTGCTTTTAATTACGTGCAGTAGCGCTAAAATAAAGAACATCAAATAGGGGAAAGAGTTGCAAATAGCTGTAACCCTTTTCCAATGACACTGAAGCTCTTTCTCCTATCACTGATTTAAAGTCATGAAATTTAAAAGAAGTATTAGTGCATTTTGAAAGGGCTATTAGCTACATAAATGTCAAATTATCACTGACTTGAGAAACTTGACCAAATAATGACTCTATTCAATGCCTATCATCAGACATTTATGCTTTAGAGAAACTAGCTCTGAAAGAAGGGAAAAGGTAGTTAAACTGACCTTTCCCACCAAATATGATTACTTTTATTCTTTTGGGTAAAATTTAGTGGTTTTCAATGGTTGTCAAACCTTCCCCAAACTTGAGCAGAAGTCATCTGCCCAATAAGAAAGATGAAACTTTAGAAATGTGTTTTCAAATCTGCATTTCCATCATCAGTGGGCCTTGGTTGGCATAGTCCAGAATACACTGCCTCTGTCTGCCTAATTACCCTCAATTTACACAAAGATTCACCTTTCTGATTTGTGCATGGCTTTCATAATCATTTCTGAATAGTGGTAGTGATGTTTACTGACTCTTGATGTTTGAAGTATCTGAAAGCAGCTCATGAAATTAGGCAGATCTACTATCTAGGGCTCGGTGCTCAGGTTCCATTTTAAAAATCTACTTTGACTCTTCTGAAGATATTTTCAAGAGCTTTAAAGTCAGGTTAATAAAATATTCATTGAAAACTTCTATTTTAAAGTTACACAACATTTTTAAATTCACATAAAATTGAGCATTGAATGCTCAGTGTTTGAATTGTGCTATTTGTTGTATCTGCTGAAATTATGAAAGATAAAAATATACTCAGCATTTGTGGTGCAGTAATGTAGAGATGCTATATTTTACTATAGTGACAATAGGGGCAAGATATCTGTTAGGGGGTCATTGTATCTCTTTTTCTTCTTTGTCTTTATCATTTTTATATCATCTATTATGTTTTAGTACTAAAATAAACTGGTTATATGATACCAGAATTTATACATTTGCAAACATAGAAATATAACTGAAAAATTCAAGAAAAGTATGTCTTCTTTCCACTTCTCCCAAAGCAAATGTTTATCTAATCTCTGCTAAGTGTCAAGTATTGCACTAGATCCCAGAGACAGGACAGTGAGGAGGTCAGACAGTGCCTCTTCTCATGAAGCTGAGGTTCTAATGGAGTAAACAGCAATAAAGCAAGGAAGCAAATAAAAAAGGAAATATTCAAATGTATAAAGTAATTGTGAGTTTTTATTGGCCTGTGAAGGAAGCAAAACCAAAAAAGATAAAAAGAGCAAAGATAGAGAATATCACGGGAAAAGTAAGGCCAGGAGTGATTTCTCTGAGGTGGTGATACTTCCTCAGCCGAGACATGAGGCTCAAGGCACAAGAATAAGGAACAGCAGGTACAACTGTGGAGCGACAAAGAGTTGCACATGTCCAGCAGACTGAAAGAAGACCAGTGTGCTGGCTTCAAGAGGGCAAGGGGGAGAGCAGTACAAACTGAAGTTAGAGATACAGGACAAAGATGATAGGCAGCCTCTTGAAGATGACTGGATCACCTTTACTAAGTTGGGAACATATTTTCTTTATAATTTTTAACATTACGGTGTACCAAAATGCTTGAGAGAGAGCATGCTAATTTCAACAAATACATATACTTCACATTTATACACATCTGTAAACATAAACTTAAGAACAGGGTATAGACCAATATGTCAAAGGAAGTCATTGTAATTATATAATTTATGCTAATATTATTCTATTGTAAATTTGATTGGTAAATAAAATGCTCTCTTCTTCTGAACTTCATAAGATGAACACTTCTGGCTTCTCTCCTTCCTCTTTTGAAGCAACTCTGTCTTCTTTGTGACATTAATTCCTTTCTATTCTGTCTGGTTAATTTACTTTCTGTTTATCACTAGACACTCTCTTGTCCTGGATATACTCACCTCACCAAGACATAGATTCTTGACATGATTTATCAACTCTGTTTATTTCCCCCAAATTCCTATGCTCAATATTGATATATCTCCTAAGTTTGAGGCATATATCTCACTGCTTGCTTGATATATCTGCATCTATATCATCTATATTCCACAGGGATCTCAAGTTCAGTCCCCATATGATCTCTTCACTGCCACCTACCCACAGTTATTTTCATATACCCTTCTGTCCATATGGATGACTGAAGGGTGGTGATGCTTCAGCTGAGACTTGAGCCAATCCACCTGGCTACTGAATCATCACTTAAGTTTCATTCTTAACCCTCTCTCTCATTCCTAAGTTGAATCAAACAATAAATTCAGTAGACATTACTTCCTAAATTTTCTTCAATATTATCTTTAAAAAAGCAATAGTACAGTTGCCCATCTGATTTATATGACTTACATACTCCATAATCTCACCTCTGCTTTCCATTGCAGTCTCGTCTCCTTCCAGCAGTATCTGGCCCAACTGTTTTTCCTTAGTCTTAATCTTCTGGGCCTTTAAAGTACCTTGGTAGACTACTGAAGACTTGCTCTTAAAGCCTCAGAAACACACTAGTCCTCCAGCCCAGATCTAGTTGAATGCACCTCCTTTATATTCCCAGAACAATCCATACTTCCCTAATACAGCATTCATGCTACTATAGTGAATGAACCCATTTGTTTGTCACCTTCTGTTATACATCAAGCAACATGAGAGAAGGGTCATTTTTATCCTCAGTGTGAAACAGAGTATATATTGAGGGTATGAAGCATAGCAAGCACTTAATATATACTTGCTAAATAAGAATTGAATGTGTAGGCCCTATGATATCCTAAGAACTGCACTATTTGCAGAACAAAGAGAAACAGATTGTGCCCTCAACATCTAAAAAACAAATTGATACAATGTATTGTGAAAAGTGCAGAATAGAATCGTGCACAGAGTGCTATGATAACATATATTTTGATTGTTTATTAAGAGTGTATGTTGGACTTTCTATGATTGGCATAATCCTACCTATAACACTATGTGATCACTAGTAATGATGATACCAATATTATAAATGAGTAAACTGAGACAAATACAATTAATATGCCTAAGCATATGTTGGTAATAAATAGTAAAACTGAGATTTGAATAGAGGTAGCCTGGCTCCAGAGTCCATTATCTCAACTGCTATGCTGTACCAGCTCTTCTATGGAAAGGGGCTCTTTTTAAAGGACTTTAAAAATACAGTCCTTTCTTCTGATGGAAAAATGTTGCATAATGAGGCTTCAGAACCATGTTGCCAAAAAACACTTGATCTATTTTTATGAGAAACTTCAGATATTCTCTCCACCCTTAGTAAGTACTGAGTGTATATTTTTCAATCAGTTTCTAGTAATCCACTAACAATGTACTGTTAAAAAAATCACCTGCAATAGGGCTTGATCATTTTATTTACAGTATAAAATTTACTGCCATATATAGTACTAGGAAAACTACTTATTTTTATAATATCTATAATACAATTTTAACAATATCTGTGGTTTCCATCAATAAAAAATATTTTATAAAAATTAAAAAAAACTTGCCCACCTTCTACCCTGCATTATTTACCAGTGACATTAGGCATTATAGTAGTTACCTTGATTGCTTACATAAACATATCAGAAGTCTAGGCTCTTAAGCACAGTGCTGTAATATATGGGATTGTAACTGCCATCTGCGATGGGAAAAAAAAGAAACTCCTTGTTTTCTATCATACTTGATTAATAGCTTTCTACCTCACAGGAATGTCAAACCGTACAACAAGTAAAATCTATTTTAAAATATATTTTATAATTGCATTGAGAGAAAATAAATTTTATATACCTTAAAATTATGTTGATAGGTATTTTACACCCAACAATTTTACACAAATTTTAGGGAAAAAATGAAGTTGATGTATTGATAAAGTCGTGATCAACCAGCTGAAGTCATAGTTTATGAAGAAAGCAAGCTGTTCACTGGTATTTAAAACTTGTGAACAAATGTTAATTACCATCCAAGGTGCCAGATTCTCTACTTTCATTAATTGCTAATAAATTACAGATGCATATAAAGTTCACATTCCCAAAACCAAGGAGGTAATATAGTAATATCAAACACACTAAGTTCTCATAATTACATGAAAAAACAAAATGACTTTTACATTTTAGAAAGTGTCTAAAGAAGTGGCTAGAAGAGATGGTTATTTGGTTATTTTACACAAGTTATTTCTCGAAGTTCTAAATTAGATACTTATCCATGAAATCTTCTTAAGCCTTTTTGATGTTTTGAAAAGTGATTTCCAATCTCAATTATCTCACCTAGATATCCTCTGGCTATAAAGCTATTAAAACAGATCTATATATTTATAATAAATTTCTAAGTGGCTGGTTATTGTGCATAATATCACCATTAATTTCTACCTTGATGCTTTCACATGCACATGTATTTGCAGGAAAAATTCATACACTTTAAGAATTTGTAGTGTTCTATTCTTAATCCATTCAAGATCTCCATGTGAAATTTTAATTAGTTGTTGGGCTGTTTTGTTTCTTAAGTTAACCAGTGATTAAGTTTACTTGACTCTATCAACCAGAGGTCTATTCAAAGTAGACAAAACCCTTTGTTTCATGTGTACTAGACATTTTTCAGTAAGAAAAGTTTACATTAGCTACTTCATACTTTTCTGTTATCAGGCAACTCTGTATTCAGTTTTCTTCCTACAATAAAGAGCATTTGGGTATATTCTCCTGTGGGTCACGTTATCAGCAATGGGCTATTTTTGTCTGCCTACTCACTGACTAAAAAATTTGATTACCCCCATTGCCAATCTATTATATAAATGGAAAACAAAGTCTCCTCCATTTTCCTACTTCCCTGTGCTCAGATGTGTATAAACAAGGACTAAATTTCACTGATCACTTTTGAAGATTTATTCTGTTAGTGCTAGTACCCAAGACCATTCTCATGTATATGGAAGAAAGGAAAATAATTGACATTTGCCACATAAGCCAAGCTCCCAAATCATGTTTTGCTAAAACCATTCAGGAACTAGAACTTGAGAAAGAGAACCTCTTCGCCCCCTAATTTTGTGGAATCAAGCTAACTGCCCTTTGTGGTAGGTCTTTTTGTCTCTGTTTTACTGTTGAAGAGCATGAGTCTCAAAGTATTTAAATAACCTACTTAAGATCTCATTTCAAGTAAGTTGTGAAACCAATATTTACACCAATGTCCATCCTAATCAAACACTGGTACTCCTTCTGCCACATAACTTGCCACATAGACCCATGACCAGAAAGTTTGGATAGCTAAAGGAACAAAACTAAGGGTGGGAATGTACTCAGTGAAACTGTGTAAATGTTTATTCAGTCATAGTTGATTTAAAAAGAGGTACTAGCATATATTTGCATCATTGCAAGTAAATATGTGTGATGGGAAACACTAAACTCAGACTGACAGAAAACTCAGATCTCTAATCTCAAGATATTTAAAAGCAACACATAAATGAAAGGTATCTAAAGAAACATTTTCAGCAGATCAAGTATTTAAGAGGAGAGCAATTTTCCAATAACATAATTATGAACCAGAAATATAAACATTTTGGCTAAGCTTATTTTTGTTTTATCAATGGTCAAGTAATTTGGTGCAATGAAGTATTTAGTTGTATCAATTTTTACTTCATTTTATTTATTTCTTCATCTATTCACTCATTTATTTTCCAGGAAGCATTGCCATCATTGTGCCTCTCGTCCTCTTGGTGACTTTGATAACCACCTTAGTAATTGGTTTAGTGCTTTGTAAAAGAAAAAGAAGGTAAGATACAAGATTCTAGATTAGTCAGTCAGTGAATAAGTCACACAACTAGCTGCAGAAACATATTTTTTTATTTTTTAAAACATGATTTAGTTATTTCAATTGTAAAATACTATGTTTTTCAAATCATTTTATACTTCTTTTTTAAGTGATTATAAATTAGACAAATTTTCTCCCATGTTACGTTAATGGAATGGTCCATTTATATATTCTAACAAAACTAACAGGAGATCATATTATTCAGAAGTTAAGTAGAATTTTACATTTGCAGTTGCCTTTCCTTAAAACAGCAAGGATCTCTGAGGAACACCTTTTTATATTAATGTGTATGATTAGTAATGTTAATACAGTGATACTGATATGCATATGTACATCTCCAATTTGTACATTTCATTCACAAATAGTGCATTGATTCACTTACTTTATACCTCACTAGAAGTATCATTTCAATTTATTTGAAAATGCACTTTTAGATCTAGAGGAGTAGGTTGTCTACAGAAAGATGAGTCACATATGCTCATTTATAAATCGATGTGAAATAATGTGTACACATGGACATAGAGTATAGGGTGATCGTTATTGGAGATTTAGAAGGGTGGGAAATGATAGCTATTGGAGTCTTAGAAGTGAGGTGGATGATGAGAAATTAATGGGTACAGTGTACATTATTTGGGTGATGGACACATTAAAAGTCTAGATTTCAGCACTGTATACAATATAACCATGTAACAAACTTGCACTTGTACCCCTCAGCCTTAACAAAATAATTTTAAAAACTGAGAGCTTTTGAGTTAGTATCTGAATTATGTAAAACAAAATTCTAGTCATGTGACTTGGTGATTGAAAACAATCTATTTTAGAGTTTCTTTATCATTATTTTGTTGGGATAGTTTTCAGAAAGAAGGAGAAAAAAATAGAATTTTAAAAGATAATTGATTAGTAAATATTCAATTTCAAATGATGTGGTATTAGCGATTTAGGAGGTATTTATTTCCAGTGTATTTTTATTAAGTTAAAACAACTGGAAAAATGGCCTATCAAAATACTACTTTTTGTTCCTCTGTTACTTGACAAATGTAATTTAGTCAATTTATTTCAAAATAAGTCAGTAAATCTATAAATATGATAATTTTATAAACCTTGGTTGTGATATTTATACAAAACTCACACATATTAATGTTCATATATTCTAGGACAAAAACAATTAGAAGACAACCTATTATCAATGGAGGAATAAATGTAGAAATCGGCAATCCATCTTATAATATGTATGAGGTAGATCACGATCACAACGATGGAGGTCTTTTAGATCCTGGCTTTATGATAGACCCAACAAAGGTAATATGTCTTAAGATAATGGACAGTGAGCACTGACATTCTTAAGTCTTATCTCTGTTTTACGGTTCTGAATTTCACCAAGTTTTTCTGTTTTCTGAAGTTAGAATAAAGGATTTTCATATGTGTTGAATGATATAGCCTCTTCTAAAGAGAAAGTACAATTATGGACTGCATTCATCTGAAGCTGTAAGTTAGTATAACACATCTTAGAAACATCTATTTATTTACTTAGTTCATTTATAAACATATTACTTATTTTTGTTTTTTACTGAAAAATGACTCACTATCTAACTTTGTTCCCCTAAAGTAAACAAAAATTCCTTTAAAAAATGTTTTAGTATTGATACCATACAGCAAATTGTTTAGATCTTCTTCAGGGGATAGATAGATACATAGCTAGATAAAGGTGTATTATATAGTAAATCCACTGACTTTTAAGACTGAAACATAGTCAAGGAGAAGACCAATACACGCACAGCCTCTAGCAATATGCCTGACAAGCAGTCTGGTGAGACATTTTCTTTTCTGCCCCCTCCCTCCCAGTATTCCTTACAGTGTAATACAGTGTGTTTCTATGGGGTTTTAATTTGGTAAGAACTGGATACTTACAAGATAATTTTGTTTTCATCACATCAGACGTTGCATCATTCTTTTAAAATGTATTTATGTTTTGGTTTTAATTGATGCATAATAGGAAATGAGTACGTTGAAGAGATATCTGTACTTCCATGTTTTTTCAGCATTCTTCACAATAGCCAAGATATAAAATCAACCTAAGTGTGCATCAACAATGAATAGATAAAGAAAATAATATTCAGCCAAAGAAAAAAAAAAGAAAGAAATCCTTTCATTTGAGGCAAAAGGATGAAGCTGGAGGATACTGTTATATGAAATAAACCAGGCACAGAAAGACAAATACCACATGATCTCACTCACCTGTGGAATCTATAGAAGTTAATATTAAAGTAGAGATTAGAATAGATTAGAATATTGGTTACTAGAGGGTAAAGAGGGGAGAAGAAAGGAAGAAAGAGAGATGCTGGTCTATGGGTGCAAAGTCACAGATAACAGGAATGAGTTTGGGTGTTCTATTGCACAGTTGGGTGACGGTGGTTAATGATATTGTATATTTCAAAATAGCTAGAAAAGAGGATTTTTAATGTTCTCACCACAAATAATCATAAATATATATGAAGCGATAGATATACTAAATACTCTGATTTTATTTTTCTGCAATGTATACGTGTCTAAAAACATAACAAAATGTAATATCTCATAAATATGTATAGCTTATGTAAAATAATGCTCTGTTCAAATGTGTTGAGGTATTAGCAAATCTAGACATAGAACTTAGTGTAAAAATCTTGCTTGGTGTATTTTAACCATAAGAGAGTACAGTACTTTATTTTCAAAATATGTATGTTATTTCCAATAATGTTCAAATGAAGAATCAGATAAGCTGTGTCCTTAGACGTCTTTGTAATTAAATCATTTTGAGAAATATTTTTCTGTCATAATATCCTTACTGGTTTAAACATCTCATTGATACATATAGCCTGGCAATCTACAGCCTTTTAAGAATGTCTGTTAGTTTTTAATTACTATAGGCTCAGGTTGGCAACTTTTAAGAGAAATATATAAATGATACAATTGTCCAGTTAAACTTATGAAGATTCACTTCACTGAATTATCTGAATATTGTTTCTGATGATTTTAGAATATTTTTCTCTAAATTAAGAGTATCAGTTTGCTATTAAGAAACAATTTTTCTTGGCTTATTCACTTATTTATTGAATAGTTATTTATTTTTCTGACGTATAAAAGTTACTTCATGAAAATGCACTTTTACATTGGAAATATCCAAAGTGGCCAATCTACATTCAAATTATTTTGCAGTCGCAGTCACAGGTGTTCCTGAAGAAGTTGAATAGGATCCCACATATTCAATCTAGTTCTGAATCCATGACTAGACTTTCTAAGCCTACAATTGATATTCACTACTATGAGAATCAATCTTTTCACATGGATAACTTGTGCACTATCAGAGAATATTAAAATGATACTTTTCTAATTAGACATAATTTTATATTTATTATTTATTATTAATTAATTCACTCCATCTGAAATTTTTCAAGGAAAAAATCCTGATAACCTTACTTTTGATATTTTCTGCTTGAAAATATCAAAGAAGTTGAGAGATGATACATAATGTACACATTGGTATCTGATAAACTATTACATCTATGAAGGAAAAAGACACCTTAAATAATAGACTTATATAGTATTCTTACATATATAGATTAATAAGGATATACTTTAAACATTTTTCATATGAAGGAGAGTTCTCATTTTTCCCTCATCATTTTGATTTCTAGTGATAGAATTAATCCAATTTTGTGCGCTTAAAGAGAATAGCTTTTTACACCACATTTTAAACATTTTCATATTTACTTTAGCAAGATAAAACTATGCTTCAGTGCCTCCCAAATATATTTTAATGTACTTAGAGCATAATACACAATACATATTTATTTACTAATTTGATGACTAACAAAAATTGCATCAAATATGACTTAGATGACTGAGTCTACCTGGATCCTGATATTTGAATGTAAATATTAATTGTTGTCAAATGAATAACTACAGAAAAAACAGCTGGTTCTAATAGGTTTAGACAGTAGTGAAAAACAGAGGGCTGCATTGAAGCAACTTTAATAATCATATGAATTTTTTAGTGTATTCACTCTGTTACAAGGGTCTGTAATATGCATAGTGCAATCAATATAAATTATATTACATGTGAAGAAAATGAGTTTTTTAGAACACTCATTTCTATTATTTTCAAAGTAGGTAAAATTTCTAGTTCAATGGTATCTTATAATCAAAAAGAGTACTTAATAAAGTTAATAAAATATATTTGACTTTGGGGGTAACCACAGAACTATTTGAAGAGTTAATAAAAGAAAAATTAATATTTACTAGTTTAATCTCATGCCAATTCTTACTTGGACTGTCTGAATATTTTTTGAATGAGACTTTTGTGAGAGAAATGTCTACCTATGAAGCAAAGATCCAATATTAATATTGGATCTTTGTTTTAAGTTGTTAGAGCTAACATGAACACACTGTAAATGGCTTAGGGCTAAAGAGTATTTTTACGAATTAAATATTTGTATTGATGAAAAATGTTCCATAATATTAGATAAGTAACTAAAATTCTCTGTTTATGTACAGGCCAGATACGTAGGAGGAGGGCCCAGTGCTTTCAAGCTTCCACACACAGCGCCGCCCATCTACCTAAATTCAGATTTGAAAGGACCACTAACTGCTGGGGTGAGAGAAGAATATTCATTATTCCATATCCATTCCATCACAGAACCCTCACAATCAAAGACTGATTACTAGACTTAGAGGCTTGTCCTTAATTAAGTTTTTACTTAACAAGAGACTTCAAAATAGTATTTAAATTGGGGACTTATGTTATGTGTCCTGTCTATGCAAAATTACATATAAAAAGTTATCATTTTAGGCAAGCTATTAGATGGAAATATCTCTTCTACTGGATTTGGAAATGTTATAGACACTTAACAAACATGAGTATTTGTTACTCTTAGAAAAGAAGCTCCAGCCAGAAATTTAAACTGAATAATTTAAATTTAAACTTTTGTTTGATTTTATTCATTTTCTATCATGGAGCTTTATTTAATATGCACAAATTTGATGTGCAGTTAAATAGACTATATTTTTAAAATGTGTCATCATATTGAGAAATTACAGATGGTCTAACAAAACCATTCCCAAAAACATCTTTCAATTAAGTGGTGTTTAGAGAAAGCTGTTCTGTCTAAAGTTACACAGTTCATTTTAAGCAGAAGAGGAATAAAATATGCATATCAAGATTTCTGGGGATGAGAATTCTCTCTCTTATCCTCTATCCCATAAACAGTTTTCAACCACATTTTCTATCATGTTTGTCTCATTTGCATGGCTCAAAGATTATAATGTTTCCTTGTTGTGACTAAGATTTAATGCACTATTTTTGGAAAGACAAAACAAAACAATAACAAAAACAAACACTAGGCAAAACCTTCTTGGGATAAACTGCAATTTGTTAAATAACAAACATTGTATGTGTATGTTTTCCAACTCAAAGAGGTCAACTACTGCATGCCTCTATTCTACTTCAAAATGCTATAAGTGTTTCTGAAACTTAAGATGACTGTGTACAATTATTTGAAAAAGTCCAAAAATATTTGTAATAAGTACACATAGGTTGTGTGAGGCAAAAATATTGCTTTCATTTAAGTCTGCTCCTCTAATGCATTTCCTTCCATACATTTTTTTGTTTGCTTGTTTTTGAGTTCATATTGAAAAATTATAAGCACCAAAAAATTAAATGCTTTTTTGAAAATACATCTTACCTGCTACTGATAGACTTGTAATAACAGCAAGAGGGACAACATAAAAACTGAAAACATGACAATTTAGTTTCACGTTTGTGCTTTTATAATACAGTCTCAGTGAACATAGCTTTCACAAACATTTCTTCTGGCTTTTTATATATGTCAAAGCTGCTCTTAGATTCACAAGTTACTTGAAAATCATAAAATTAGGTTTTATGTAATACCATGTTCCAGTTGACTAAAGTCTGTAAACATAGCATTTAAATTACATTTAAAAAATTACTATTTAATAAATTAAACATATTACATATAAATATTGTTAGGATTGGAAGATGGACATTCTGGAAAGTAAATAATTAATGTTCCCAAGACCAGTAACAAAATTATATTTATGTTTTTTTCCTTCAGCCAACAAATTACTCCAATCCGGTGTATGCAAAATTATATATGGATGGGCAAAACTGTCGAAACTCCTTAGGAAGTGTTGATGAAAGGAAAGAACTGCTTCCAAAGAAAATAGAAATTGGTATAAGAGAGACAGTGGCATAATCAGTGATCCCTTTTATATGCTGTATAAATGTATAAAATATAAGGATTACTTTTGTATGTTCCAACAGTATCATACTTGTTTTGGCATCAGCATTACCTCTTTCTTTATCTTTTTCCTGGTTAATTGTTTTCTGAGTTTTTTGGGTTTTATTTTTAGCTGATGACTATTGATTGACCATTTGTATGGTATTTTTATGAAAAAGAACTGCACTACAGTACAATTTACAACAATGCTGCTGACTACACACCTTCGAATTTGTTAAAATTAAAAACAACATATTCCTTTGTATTGTGAATATGAGCAATCTATTTTATATGAACTCTTTTGGTTGTACTTAATCAACAAAGAGAATCTCTGCACTTTTCCATTATATGGTTTGAAAGCTGTAATACAGTGTCATTTTATTTTTCTGTTTAAATTGATGGAAAAATGATTGAATGGTCAACTCTCTTCTCTGTGCCCATAATGACTGTTTCAGACTCTGCTGAAAATATCTAGCTCTCACAAGTTCAGCATGACCTGCTTTGAAATTAGCCTTAGACTGCCAAGCAATAGATGAGAATTTTGAGGACAAAATTCAAAAATATATAAAATTAATAATTTGCATGAACACAGATGACTACATTTCCCAAAACTTAGTGGACTCTATGTGATGTATTAAATGTATACACCTTATAAGCAATAGTTATATTTAGGTGGTAGAACATAGCAAAAATGTAACTGAAGGTTGGCAGACTATACTTGCTATGGATAAGGCCTTTTGTTCTCCCTCAGTCTCGAGAAAAATAGCCAGCCTGGAGCACATCAGGGCATTGGGTACTTGTGTCTCATGTAATTCTTCTCAGTCACAGGCATTTTGAGGAAGATTAACCCAACCCTTTACCACACTGAACACTAAAGAATAATATATAAGCACACAAATTGATGACAGAATTTCAGTTATTTGAGTACATCCTCTTTGCTAGGTCAAAAGCAAAGGGCAAAGCAGACATTTTAGTGTATAGAGTGATTGGTAAATATTTTCAAGATACAGTATGACTAATCCGTTATTTGCCCTATCCAAAATATATTCAAGGACCTTCCAAGTTGTAGAATGATCTGTCCATAATCAAAAGTGGAGAGTCTAAATGCTGTACCAGTTGCTCTGGTATTCAGGTTTCTTTGGGTTTTACAGAACACATGGACCCCATTCACATTTGGTTTGTTTATCTTCAAATTTGAGTTGAAACAAGTGTCATTTATTTAAGTTGTGAAAAAAAAAGGATAGCATTTTTATACAAATATCTTTAAAGGCACAAAAGATTTATTCACAAGTTTTGGAGGGCTTTTTGTTCCTCTGATAGACATGACTGACTTTTAGCTGTCATAATGTATTAACCTAACAGATGAAATATGTTAAATATGTGGTTGCTCTTTATCCCTTTGTACAAGCATTAAAAAAAATTGCTGTTTTATAAGAAGACTTTTTGTTGTACTATGTGCATGCATACTACCTATTTCTAAACTCTGCCATATTGAGGCCTTTATAAAATATTGGTTTATGTAATACTAGTGCAATTTTGCTTGAACAATGTTATGCATATCATAAACTTTTTCAGGTTCTTGTTTAAGTACATTTTTAAATTGAACAGTATTTTTCATTTTGGTTATAATATAGTCATTTTGCCTATGTTTCTACAATGAAGTGTTAAATACTTTATAAAAAATTGTTGACTGACTTATTTAAAATGAAATTCTACATATGTAAGTGCTTGTGTTGGGTAGTTTTTAAAAATAAGAAAATTTGTTTAGGTAGCTTAAATATTCTGATCAAACTGTTTTAGTAAACCTAGCATTTTTATATCCTTAGAACATAATACTCTCCAAGGGAAAGCTGATTTCATTACATCATTTTTCAGTGCACAGCAAAGAAGGCATTTTCTGTTTTCATGAAGTAGAAACACTCCTCTTACTTTTTCCTAATTTTCCCTGGGCCTGTCAGAGACTCCATATTGCAATAGAAAGAGGGGTTCTGTACACAGTAGTGTGACAGCCATGCTGAAACAAGCCAAAGCTCTTCCTGTCCCTTTCTATTCCCCAAAATTGTACTTTATGGAAAATCATATTCCATTAGATGCTGTTTCAACATTATTTTGTAAGTAGAATGGTTATTTACTATACCTACTTTTTAGCATCAGACTAGAGATGGAAAATTTAGGTGTGTCTGATTTACTTATCATTGAGTTATATTATTTGAAGGGGTCTTTTGGTATCAGAGCTGTGTAAATGCAACTGAAATTATTATTTAAAAGAAACAGACCCCACAGAGTGGTGTAATATCAATACAATTAACATTAGTATAAATATCTAGCAAATCATATATGATATGCAACTGACTGCTGGTTGGGACCTGACATTAATGACCTATTCTCACTAGGGCCCTAGTGAAAATAACAGTCAAGAGAGCTTAGAAAGTGTTTTTTAACCTTGGGGGCCTGCAGTTGCTTTACATTCAGTTTTTACATGATAAATATATGTTTTCAACTACGCAAAGTTAATTTCATCTATTTCCATAGCTCTATTGTGTTATATTTCAATTTTCTATTGCAAAAATTTTTATAAGTGCTAGAAATCAAGTGTATAATTATCTTTCAAAGCCATAATTCTTTATAAATGCCATCAAAAAATGCTTCCTAAACTAGTCCTTCAACCTTTGGTGGGAGATATTTTATAAACATTAATGTTTCCTGATAAACTTGCTTCTCTACCCAAATGCCTTCTTATCTAGAACAATGATTTTCAACTTCTTGGCATTTTGCCAAGTAATTCTTTGTTGTCCTTTATGGGGAAGGATATTTAGAAATATCACTGCCTTCTATCCATTTCGGTAATGACAGTAGCATCACCTGCAGTTGCAACAACCGAATGTCTATAAACACTGCCAAACGTCTTCTGGGGAACAAAATTGTCCCTGATCAGAACTACTGATCTAGAGCTATATTTGGTCTCCCATTATTAAATTACTCTCAGCTGGAGCAAAAAGAATAAACCCTTGCTCAACAAAATCATGGTATTCCCAAGTTTTGATTTTAATTCTTTAGTGTTGATGATAGAAGTTTGGTATTAATGAAGTGCCGATGTAGTAAACAGTAAAAAGCTATGACTAAGGGGAAAAGTTTCATTTGGAAACTTTTATAATTTTGAATGAATTAAGTCATTTATTTATGTAAATGTGTTGTATCTGTATCCTTTTCAATATCAAAGATTGTGTTTTATTTTGTTTTGTGTTTTATAATTTGCTTATTTGGTTAGTTTTTGAATTTTAATCCTCAGCTTTTCTTCTGGGAATGTTACTTTCCATTTTTATGATGCCAGAGCTATGAAGAAAGTTCAGTACTAAATACAGGTTATGCCTATTATAATTGTACTGCAATAGACAAAACGCCTACAATTTCTAAGTCTCAAACAGAGAAAACTAGTAAATGTGATGAAAGAAATTGAAAAAATATCACAGATTTTTCTTTATTCTCTCTAATTTCTATATCTTAAAACATATCATTTGGATATAAAATCCTCTTGCTCTCTGAGAATACGAATATTATATCCAGATTCAACTTATGAAGTGTTTAGGGAAATATGGCACAAAAATTTCTCCCACGTATTTTGAATACGAGGAAAACTACAACAAAAAGAGCCAAAAAGTGGTTTATTTATCAATTCTGCTACCACATCTATTGCTAGCTTAACATATCTAGAATGATAACAAGTACTGAAAAAAAGATAAAAACAATTAAAAATATAAGGAAGCAGTTTTATTCAGAAAGACAGTTTGTTCTTAATGTTATCACATCCAAAGGCCCAGCAATGTTTTCTTCATACAATGCTATGCAAGTATCTAATCTACAGAAACAAAAATAGATGAATTTTTTGGTTTGGCTTTTCTCTAGCAAATGTTATACTTTATGTGGCTTCACTTAATTCTGAAAAATAGTTTCTGGTGAATCTCATCATTTTTTTGTACCCAAAGTGATCAAAAATCAAAAGAAAAGTTGGTACTACAGATGGACTATTTGAAAAATTCTATGCTTAGAATGTATTCTTTCTCTCTGATGGATAATCTGTCCTTTTAGAATGGGGTTTGTAAGATATCAGTGAACTTAAGCAATGCAATTCTGATACTTGAGTCATTTGTTCACTCTAAGATAATTTTTCAGCTGTGGTTTCTTCTGCAGAAAAAATTACTGCATACATAAATTATGCAACTCCTGGTGCAATTTGATTTCCAGCTTACTTCTGCAGTAGTGGCCTGGAAAGCCAACAATGACTCTTGCAGCCTTTGACAGTAAAACCATACACATCTGACTTGGATCAGGAATCTAATAATTTATAAGTGAGAAAGTGCTTGTTTCACACACAGAATAAACTGTGAAATATAGTTAATAATACATTTAGGAGTTTGAATAATAACGTTGTTTATGGAAATACTTAAAAAATATATATGGAATAGAAGTTTAGATTGACTTAACATATCTCAACAGATAATGTAAACGTTAGGAGAGAACTGGACAATAAGATTTACACCAAGAGTAACTTTTACCTTCAGTATTTCTCTTTTTACAGCTTGTTGCTCTTTTACTGTATGATTTATCTGTTCTTACGTTTTTTTACTTTGACTAAATTATTATTTTTTGAATAGATTTTACTAAAAGTACTTACCAAAAGCCTTTATCTGCAGTGTATTTGCTGAGTGTTTACATATATGCTAATGTTACAATCTACAGTTGCCAGTTATGGCTGTGGAAATTAAACACACAACCATACATACACACACATACACACTTAGACTCATATTCTCACACACTGGCTTTGATATGCCATTAATTGTGAAGATGGCATTTCTTTCCTAGGCTTTAATAATGCTTATGTTATCTGGCTTGGAAGTTCAGAAACCATTACCCTTATACATAATGGTAGCTAATACCTAATTTTGTATTCCTTATTATAGGATCATCACATCTTCCCTCATTTGCATCTCTTCTTTTATCCAAAGTGACATTACAGGAAGCCAATGTTACTATTATATTATTTTATCATAACCTGCACTGTTATTGTAAAACTCTTTGTCATTTTTAAAAACTTAGAAAACATACATAAAGAAGGAAGAAAAATTAACACTATATTAAACTAGAGAAAAAATTAACATCTCAGAGTATTTTCCTCATTTGTTTTGGAATCATGCTTTAATTTTTCTATCCTGCTTTTAAAATATAATATTAAAATATTTGGCTTTATATTTTCCTTGTGCATTTATTTACTTATTTTATTCAGTATGTTGCTTGTTTATATTATGCAAATGCTATATTGCTTTTTTTTCTCTTTTGACTTGAAAGTTATTTTACTTTTTCTACTCTAGTAGAAAAAACTAAAAAATACTCTAAAATAAAATCCGGATTTTAAAAGTAAGTATTTCCTTCCTATAAAAGGAGAAATTTAACATTCTTAAATTCCCTATTTTAACTCACCTCTACAGTCTTTTTTGATATAGTTTGGATTATTATTTTTAATTATTTCTATAGAAGTATTATTTTTGTATTCTTTATCTGCTTTTCCTTAATTATTTGGGATTTAGTATTTATCCTTTTCACAACTTATTGCTCTTTTTACTGCATGATTTCTCCACTCTTGATTTTTTTATTTTGACTAAATTCTTATTTTAAGAGTAGATTTCATAAAAAGTACTTATCAAAAGCCTCTATCTGCAGCATTCACATATATACAAATATTTCTCTAAGGCCTTCAAATAGAAATGTCAGCTCAGTTGGATGCACATTTCTAAAGCTATAACCTTTTCCTGCAAAATTAGGTTGAACTTGGCCCACTGCTTTCAGAGATTCAATGTTGTTAGGGATAAGTCTGAGGCCACGTGTATTTTTCTTTCTTTGTATCATTTTCCCTCAGGCTTAAAACAAAACAACTAGTTATAATTAAAATATTTTGACACAAATACACACATCTTTTTTATTAATTTTATCTACCTACCTTCAGCTGAGATCTATTTTCCTTAAGATTCTCTTCATTACTTCTGTCCAAACTTTCCTGAAATATACACAAACAACTAGGATTCTGAGATTAAGTCATTTTTTTTTCCTTTTAACCTATATCATCTTAATAGGTTTTTTTTTTTTTCTCACCACTCATTTATTCTGGAGGAAATTTTCAAGTTTCTGGCATGCATAACTTATTTACTTTTTCCTTTGTATACTCAATTTCTTTCTTGTGTATGCGTATGCAAGCATGTGTGTGCATGCATGCAAGCACCTCAGGGATGGATTTTAATTCAGTGCACATAGAGTCCTTCCTTATCTTACTCAGCTTTAATTGTTTTTTTTAAACTCTATTGTTTATTCTACTGTTGTGTGTATTTTCTTCTCAGAGTTTTCTGCTGAGGTGTCATATTATTTGTTTCCTTTTTCCTGTTCATAATACCAACAGTTTTCAAAGGTTATCTTTTTGCAACATTTCTGTAAGTCTACAGAATGGTGTTCTCATTTCTTTGTTTTGTGCAATTTTTAAAAAACATAGTCCAAGGGGGCCTTCATTTTGTTTTCTGTTTACTTGCTGAATTGCAGAGACAATGCTGTAGTTCTAGAGCTGTTCGGTAGTTAGGGTATGCAATGATTTCTTTGTTCTCATTTTCTGTCAACTTGATGACTTTTTGCTATACTTCTTAGGTTTATAACTCCTGATCCTTTTCACCTTCACATATGCTAGTGGATCTGTCCTAGGATCCATTACGATTATTCTCTTTCATTTCAATATATTTATTTAAATGATGAAACAAAGAAATGCACAAAAATTCCAGGGCTCCTGCAATCCACACCTGCCTGCCACCCCCAAATCTCACCCAATGTTTTGGCATAACCTTCCACATATTCAACAGGACAGCACCAGGTTTCTTTGGTGCTTCAGCAACCCTTGCTTTTCTTGAAAACTGTCACAGATGTCTGCCATATTTTCCAGACATATCCTTTTTTGAAGGACTGTGAAGTTTGGTTCGGGGAAGTGCTCTACTCCCATAAAAGCACTGACTATCTGGCAGAATAATGGCTGCCCACTTCTTTTCTAGTACAGATACTAGGACTTTGCATCTGGATGCAGAGTATACAGGAAACATAGATTGCTTTTTTTTTTTTTTTTTTTTTACTATGCAGAGACTGTTTTTTTCAGGGAAATTATTAATAGACTATCAGTGGCTTTGGTTTGTTTTCTAGTTAACTCCATTTCACTTTAAAACTCTCAATAGCTTGCTGTCATGCTGACTCATCAATATTTTTGGACCTAATTGTTTTAGGATTAAAAATGAGTGAGCCATAGGCTTCTTGTTATGCACTTTTAATAAACACTGCTACTTTCCTTCTTAACTATTATTAATGCTCTTAGCATAATATCCTGGAGTATTGCTTTCTTTCTTCTATCCACAGTTCAGGTTCCTTACATTGTTATTTATCTGCAGAGATTAGCAGCTCTTTTTCCTTTAGTTGTTGTCCTTCAAAGGAGCATCAGAAACCTCTTGCTTTCCACCACACATCCTCACATCTCTTCTTAGCCTTGCTGTAGAGGTTAACTTGGCAAGAGTGCCACCTGGGAACCCTTAGCCTCAGACATACTTAGTCTCTCTCTATGAACGTTTTCCTGCTGCTGTAATAAATTCTCACAGGTTTAGCAGCTCAAAACACACGTTTATATTATCTCAGAGCTTTTTATGGCAGAAGTCTAGGTTAGCGTCACTAGATTCTCTTCTCCAGGTTTCACAAGTTGAAATAAAGTTGTTGGCTACCTGAACTCTTACAGAAGGCTCTGAGAAAGATCTGCTTCCAAGCTCCTTCAGGATAATGGCAGAATCTTTTTTTTTGCAATTGTAGGACTGTGGTTCTAATTTTCTTGCTGACTGTCAGTGGGGGTCCACAATTAGCTTCTAGAGGCCTCTTGCTAGTCTAAGCACATGAGCCTTTACCTCTCAGAGCCATTTTTCATGCCTCCCTTATGCTTTTAATTTCCCTGACTTTCCCTTGTGTTTTAACCCTTTTGCCTCCCACAGGAGAAAGCTCTTTCTGTTTAAGGGCTCACATGATTAGTTTAGCCAAACCTGGATAATCTTCCTTAAGGTCTAGAAACTTAATTAAATCTACAAGTCCCTCTTTGCTATGGGAGATAATGTATTAACAGATACTAGGGATTAGGGCACATACATCACTGATGGCTATTATTTGGCCTGCGATGCACTCTTGCCTTCCACTTTGGGGCATCTCTAAGCCAACACAAAGGGACCAGCTTCAGATGACCTTGCCATGATGCTGAATAGATTTTCTCCTTCTGTTCTTCCCTGCTAGTCCAAGATCTTTATGATCCACTGTTAAACCTTTTCCCTCTCATAATAGTCATCTTGCAATTCTTCCTTACACAAGCTGCACTTTCAGTCAGTGCTGATTATCTGTGAGAAGACAATGAACTGGGGACAGATTATGGGGAGGATGAGGATGTCTGCAGTCCACCTGGAACACTCACACACGTGAAATCTGGAGATGTGAAGGTGTAGAGCAAACAGCCAATTAAAAAAAAAATCCCTTATTCTATTTATTGGCTTATCCTGTGCTTCATTCTTTCTTAGTCTGTTGAAGATCTCTGACAAACAAGTCTTTTTTTTTTTTTAAATCATACTCTAAGTTCTGGGGTACATTTGCAGATCATGCAGGTTTGTTACATAGGTATATATGTGCTATGGTGGTGGTTTGCTGCATCCACTGCCCAGTTATCTACATCAAGTATTTCTCCTAATCCTATCCTCCCCAATCCCCCCACCCCCTGCTATTCCTCCCCCAGATCCCAGTGTGTGATGTCCCTTTCTCTGTGTCCGTGTGTTCTCATTATTCAACACTCACTTGTGAGTGAGAACATGTGGTGTT
>CAUYQU010011025.1:0-19605 GCA_963574635.1 Cheracebus regulus
GGGAGATAGCATGGGGAGAAATGCCAGATATAGGTGAAGGGGAGGAAGGCAACAAATAACACTGCCACGTGTGTACCTATGCAACAATATTGTATGTTCTTCACATGTACCCCAAAACCTAAAATGCAATAAAAAAAAAGAGAGTAAATCAGGAAAAAAAAAAAAAAGAAAAAAACAACCCCATCAAAAAGTGGGCAAAGAATGTGAACACGCTTCTCAAAAGAAGACATTTATGCAGCCAACAAACATGAAAAAAAGCTCATCATCACTGGTCATTAGAGAAGCGCAAATCAAAACCACAATGAGATACCATCTCACACCAGTTAAAATGGTGATCATTAAAAAGTCAGGAAACAACAGATGCTGAAGAGGATGTGGAGAAACAGAAACACTTTTACACTGTTGATGAGAATGTAAACCAGTTCAACCATTGTGAAAGATAGTGTGGCAATTCCTCTAGGATCTAGAATCAGAAATACCATTTGACCCAGAAATCCCATTACTGGATATATACCCAAAGGATTATAAATCATTCTACTATAAAGACACATGCACACGTATGTTTATTGTGGCACTGTTCACAATAGCAGACTTGGAACCAATCCGAATTCCCATCAATGATAGACTGGATAAAGAAAATGTGGCACATACACACCATGGAATACTATGCAGTCATAAAAAAGATGAATTCATGTCCTTTGCAGGGACATGGATGGAGCTGGACACCATCATTCTCAGCAAACTAACACAGGAATAGAAAACCAAACACCACATGTTCTCACTCATAAGTGGTAGTTTAACAATGGGAACACATGGACACAGGGAGGGTAACATCACACACCACCTGTCAGCCGGTGTGGGGCTAGGGATGAGATAGCATTAGGAGAAATACCTAATGTAGATGATAGTTGATGGGTGCAGCAAACCACCATGGCACGTGTATACCATGTATACCTATGTAACAAAGCTGCACATTCTGCACACATATCCCAGAACTTAAAGTGTAATCATCATAATAAAGAAGCCTCTGTACTCTTGCTGTTTCTTTTGATCTGAGGTTAGCTTGGAACTTGCCATTCAGAGAGGAGGATCATAGAATTCCAACCTGTCCCCTGCCTGTCCTGTAGCATGGCACTTGAACAGCATTTTCAGTGAAATGCTGCCTTGCTTCAGTCACACCATTAACCAATATGAAGAATGACATTGGCTGCACAAGCCCCAAATTACACTCATCTGTAAGCAGGGATAGGCAAGCAATGAAGGATGTATCCTCTCACCCCATTCCATTAAACTCTTTCTCACCTTTCAAACCTGGCTTTAAAATCACTCCATGAAAACTTTTCCTTATTAACTTGACCCAATTCTCTTAATTTCTCTACTCAATGAGCCTTCATTAATTATGTACCTAGAGATTTTACTCTATCACAATCTCTTGCTATGTTATTCTATGAATATGCTTTTCATTTATTTTCAGGTGCAGTTTCTTGAGAGGAGGATCTGGTCTTGCAGTTTGTTTGAATCCCTCATGCTATGTCAGTTCACGTTTCTGCAAAGGACAGACCCAATAAATGTCACTGACTGACAAATGTATGTCACTATAAATGTACCCTTATAATTCTCTAGTACAAAACTGAAGAAGCTGAGAAACAAGTGCTAAAATTTCAGCCTCTCTGAAGAATACTTTATCCAAAATATCTGTTTTTTTCTTTTCCTGAATAGTGCTTTTTTTTTCTTGCTAACCTGCTGAAATTTGCTAACCTGCTAATCTCTTAAGCTCTTTAAATAAAGGCTTGTTGAGCAAGTCTTAACTTTTGAAAGAAGTCAAAAGTGTTTCAGAACCCAATATAAAGTTCTAAATATAATTATGTTACTTGAAGTATTGCTATAGCTATTTGTGTTCATTATAAACACCATTGAATCAATTCTTTTTCATCAATGTACAGAGTTTTAACTAATTCTTCCCACAGTCCCGTTTGATGTACTAATGGTTTCCCTGAGGCAATGAGCCCTGGTAATAATATTGTGAGTCAAACTTGAATTATTTAAATTTGTATTACATTTCACTTTCCAAAGGGAGTATCTTTTGGAACCTCAATTTACAGATCTATGATAATTTAGAATAAATTTTAATACTTTTCTGAAGACAAAAGGCATTTGACCAAATCTGGACAAAAGAAACTTGCTATTTCTTGCGATAGAAAGTAAGCTCCCAGAAGATTCTGGTCATCTATTTATTTACCCAAAGACTTATTTAAAAACTAAGCAGCACGCTCTGTGTGTGTGTGTGTGTGTGTGTGTGTGTGTGTGTGTGTGTGTGTGTGTGTGTGTGTGTGTGTGTGTGTGTTTGTGTGTGTGTGTGTCTGGTCATCTATTCATTTACCCAAAGACTTATTTAAAAACTAAGCAGCGCACTGTGTGTGTGTGTGTGTGTGTGTGTGTGTGTCTGTCTGTCTGGTCATCTATTCATTTACCCAAAGACTTATTTAAAAACTAAGCAGCATGCTCTGCATGTGTGTGTGTGTGTGAAAAGTTTCAAGTTGTGCATTTCAGGTTAGGGCCCCTTCCCCAAGCTGCGGGGAAGACATAATGCATTCTAGAGAAATGACAGGAAATTCCTTGGGATCTTTGCTCATCTTTTCTTCAGTCAATAAATCAAGGAAGGATTTAAGTAGTTTACTGAAATGAGATAAGGTAAGATTATCAGTGTGTGTTTGTGTACATGTGCCATTGTGAACATGGTATTCAAATAGCTAATTAGCAAATGTATATATTAAACTTCATCTATTAATTTTAAAGAAAATTATAGCTTTATGCTAACCAAGGTGAAATACATTTTTATTTATTCATGGCAATGTAAACGTTTAAACTGGAAGACATGAATTAGACAAATGATTGGTTAATTTGGTAAGATGAATAAAAGAATTGAGTTCACACCATTAGTGTGATCTGTCAGTAGGCTGGGTTCTCCTAGCAGCCTGTAGCCCCCAGCCTCAGTGATTCATCAATGTTGTATTTTCTAAGCTTTCTTCCTTAGCTTCTTCCTTGATTTTGAAATTGCCTTTGCAAAAATCATAACTGAGAAAATTATGACAGTGAAAGAGATCTGACCTAACCGACTCCATCTTGCTTCTGACCTGTAAACTGCCCTTGTTCATGCGTGGGCATAGGCCAAACTAACTTTGGGAGGAATTTAGTTTATACCTTAACTTTGAAACAAAGATGGTAACAGCCCTTTCCCAAAAAAACCCCCTCTTGCCTAAGGACTAGACTGCCTTTGTAGGACTAACAAATTAGCTACAAGATTAGAAGTTTATGGTTTAGGAGTCATGTAGCTGGAGGCTCCTGGGGACAACATCACTATTGAAAAACCTAAGATAAGTGCTTGAGATATTTTGCAGGCCCAGTACTTGATGGATCAGTTGGTACCACCCAGTTGGATAAACTGGCTCATCTGGTCTTGTGGTCCCCCGACTCAGGAACTGACTCAGTGCAAGGAGACAGCTTCAACTCCCTATGATTTCATCTCCGACCCAACCAATCAGCACTCCTGATTCACTGGTCCCTACTCACCAAATTGTCCTTTAAAACCCTGATCCCTGAATTCTTGGGGAGACTGATTTCAGTGAGTAATAATAAAAACGTGATCTCCCCTACAGTCAGCTTTGCATAAGTCTTTCTCTATTGTAATTCTCTTATCTTAATAAATTGTCTTTGTCTAGGCAGCAGGCAAGGAGAACTCGTTGGGCACTTCCTTCTTTCCTTCTTTCCTTTTTCCCTCCTTTCTCCCCCCTTACCTCCCTCCCTTTCTTTCCCTCCCTCATCTCATCACTCTCATCTTCCAAAGACAGTACTTTTGTCTTTCTCATGTCTAGCTGCTACCTCAGCCTCCACCTTGGATTATTTTATTCCCTAAGCCTATCTCTCTACTTCTCCCTCTACATTCTCTCTAAAATAATCAATCAGGTCCTTATAGTTCTAGATTCTTATATTAGTTTCTGAATGGGAGAAAATAAGATGCTCAGAAAAATCCTGAAAAATTATCTAGTGACTTATTGAACCAGAAAATACAGCTTCTTTCTAGACCTGCATTATCCCACATGGTAACTACTAGCCACATGTGGCTATTTAATCATAAACTTGAATGAATTACAGTTAAATGAAATTAAAACTTCTGTTTCTTATTCTCACTAACCACATTTAAAAACTAAATGGTCTCATAGTCCAATGTGCTACAGAGTCACACAAATCCAATGCCATGGGGGCTAAGGTATTAGACAGCACAGAACATTACCAGATCACAGGATGTTCTATTGGACAGAAATCTCAAAGATTCAAGACTTCATTTTCTGCTGGAGAGGTCTAATGGCTTTATTTTTTTTCTAATCACATTTTCTTTCAGGAAATGCCATCCTTTCTTGTCAAAGAGCTCGTTCACCTTCAGACCTTACCAGACCTCCTCCCAGTGGTATGTTAAAGCAGGACAATCATCCTGTTTCTGAATCAAGTGAATCACATAAGTGTTCCATAAATATAATAAATCCTAGGGAAACTATAGTACTCATAGAGGCCCAAGGAAATGGGCAAGCCTACTGCAGCTTAGTCCCCTGCCAAGAGATAAATATAGTGAGGAGAAAGTTATGCAATTTCTTGAGTATATTTAAGATCCAAGGATATAACACTCTCTGGTTGGAAAGTGAAATTTAGGATTGTAGCCTGTCTCTAACTTTATACAACATTTTAATTGTGTGTAAATAAATGTTAAATGTACCAAAAGCTTACAATGAAAAGGTCCCTGCAGTGAAAATATTGCTAACTTAAGAATCCTTTTTCAAGTGTAAATTGCCATCCATTTAAAGGATTCAAGCTTTCTGAAAGGAATGGGCACACCTGTAACCAAGACCTCAGAGAATTTGCTGGAAATAGCTTATTAACACAAATTAATTTGCAATCTCTCCCATCAGACTGTGCAATCCTTACAGACATACCTTCATCACCTTGCTCTCTGCCTAGCACAAAGCTAGACACACAACGGGAACCTGGTAAAGTTTTGTTGAATGTATTTTTTGTAAACAGATTCATTTACAACTTTGGCTCCTTTCCTCTACTGTCAATATCCCCACATGATTAAATCACAAATCACAATTTTTTGTGTGCTTAATACTAAGGTGTATACAATTATGGTTGAATAAATGTATACTGCTAAGCCAAGTAATGTTTATGATTTCCTTTCTTTGATCTTATTGTTTTCCCACTTGCTTAATTTTCTGTGTACCTTTTGCTGATTCTTCCTACAGTTCCAACAGCTCTATAAAACTGCTCTTAATACTATTTTTCATTAGTCAGACTTATTACATCATCTTTTGGTCGCATTTCATTCCTAGAGACTGCCTCCTGGCATCCCTGGTCCTTCTGTCCCAATAGGAGTCAATAAACACCCAGGTTGCTGCACCCAAGTATCCTGGGACTTATCTTCAATGCTTTTGGATTTTCATTCCTGGATTTCTCGACTCCTCTTTTCTTGATTTAGTCCCTTTGATACAGACAGGAGGCAGGGAATTACTGGGTAGAAGAGGGCAGGGTTCCTGGCAAGGGCTCCACCCTCAAGCTGGAACCCACGGCCCTAAATGAGAACTTCACATTTCTGTTTTCCTGCCCAAATTTTGCCTTTTGGCCTGCCCATAAAAACCCTAAGCTTTGCTGTCAGAGAAACAGAGTGGCATGGCAGAGAAGGACATACACACGAAAGAGAGAAGCGTCTGAACATTGAGAGGAGAAGTAGCTGGACATCAGAAACTATGATTGGGGAAGTACTACAGTCAAAGACTACAGCGAGGGAAAACTGTTTTCCCACTCTATCCCCTTTTCAGCTCCCCATCCTGCTGAAAACCACTTCCACTGCTCCACAAAATCTCCACATTCACCATCCTTCAAGTCCATGTGATCTCTTTCTTCTTGGGCACTGGATAAGGACCCAGGTGCTGGTGCAAGAGGTTGTCACACGGACTCTGCACTGAGCTGTTTAACATGTAAGCCATCCTTGGACAGCAAACTAAAAGAGCATACTGTAACACACGTCCTCTGGGGCTTGAGAGGTCACAGGCAACACCTAGACACTGCCACAGGCCAGTATAGGGGTTTGTCCCTACTGGTCCCCAAAGGCACTTGCCCCAGCTCCTGCACCCACTCACCTGCACGCTCCCCTTCCTGCAAGGGTCTTGAGCACTGTGGGCTGAGTAAGTGAGCCACCCCTTCATGAGTCCCGCAAAGGGGTCAAAGGAACTATTTTGTCTCATTTTGTCTTAATAAATAACATCTTCTAGTTATTCTTTAAGGATGCATGAGAGATAATTGTTTGAAAATGTTTTTATTCTTCCCTCATATTTGATTGATAATTTATCTGGGTTAAGAATTTTAGGTTGGAAGTTAAGATGGAGCAGGGATGTCTCTTAGGGGCCTGCAGGCAACCCAAGCATGGAAATAAGGGAAAATCTTGGGTTCCTTCAAGGAAAACTCCAGATACCCTGTTAGCTCTGAGAAATAAATAAGCAACTTGATAAGCAAGAGGTTAATAGTAGCTTAAAACAATAGCCAAGGAGTTAGAATAACAGTATGTTTGGCTCCCTGATAGAAACTAAACAGAATCTTTTTCTGAGACTTTGAAGGCCTTGCTCCATTGCCTTCAAGCTTTCTGTGGTGCCAATGAGATACCTGATGTTACTTTGAGTTTTGTTTTGTTTTTTTTTTTTGATAGTCTCTCACTCTGCTGCCCAGGCTGGAGGGCAGTGAGGCAATCACAGCTCACTGCAACATCAACCTCCTAGGCTCAAGCGATCTTCCCACCTCAGCCTCGCAAGTAGCTGGTACCACAGGACATGCTACCATGCCTAACTAATTTTTAAATATTTTAGAGAGATGGGGTCTTGCCATGTTGCCCAGGGTGATCTCAAACTCCTGGGCTCAAGCACTCTTTCTGCTTTGGCGTCCCAAAGTGCTGGGAATACAGGTATTAGTCACATGTCGGGCTGATTCCTCATCTTTTGTATGTAACTTGCTTTTTTCCCTTTTTAATATGCATTAATATGAATCCTTTTGAAATTATTATTGTGCAGGGAACTTAATAGAACCTTCTATGTCTGGAGATGTGAGTCCTTCAGTCTTGGGAATCTTATATACTTTCCTTAATAATTTTGTCTCCATTTTATGTTTTAGCTCTAAAATTCTTTTTAGATCCTCAATTCATTCTCTAATTTTCTTCTTTTTTTCTCTCCTGTTTTCCTTTTTTTTTTTCCTATTGTATTCTAGGCAATTTCCCCAACTTTATCTTCTAAATGTTCTCCAGAAACATTTATATCTAACACATTTCTGGCTCCTTTTGTTTCATGGCTGTAATGTATCTCTGAGGTTTTTAGTTAACAGTTACCTTAAAGCTTGCAATTTTTTCATTGTGTTTCCTAGAGATTTATTTGCTATTTGCTGATATTGGCTTTGTCTTTCACACCCAAGACTCCTTCAAACCTCTAGCAACCTGTTGACACTCATATGTAAGAGGGAGACTCTAAAATGTCGATTGAAAACGTGGGGTCTTGGCAGGGCTTGTCAACCGGAGGGTTTCACTGCCAGTATTTGTAGATCTTTTCTCTGTAGCTATTCACGCTCCCCAGGGAAGAATCTTTTAATCTGCCTTAGCAGAGTATAAATCCTCTTGCTGGCATTCAGGAAGGAGGGTGGAGGAAGGGCCCCAAGGGTTTCAGAATTCAGTGTTTTCAACAGTGTCTGCTCAGAGCGGCAGAGGGCCCTGAAGTTTCCAACTGCAAGAGGCTTCAGCTCTGATGTGCTAAGGCGTCCATTATGGGGAATGAATAAACTTCTCTCCTGTGCATGGAGAGTAGCAGTACGTTTGTGCCATCCTTGGTAGAATTGAGAGATTAGTAGCTCAAACCGTTTTCTGCAGGGTTTAATCATCTGGCAGAATCCCCACTTGAGAAAGGCTGGTAATCATTACATTACCCAGGCTCTCTCAGTCACAACCCTGGTTTTCACCTTCATGCCTCACCCGTGCTCTTCTACAAGTCCTGAAGTTGATGGGGTTTTTCGGAGTGATAAGCTTGCCCCTCTGTAGGCACAAAGGTGGGTTGAATCCTCTTGGCTCTATTTAATCAGTTACCCTACCCATCTGCCTTAAATCTTACAGCAATTTTTGCCATTTTGCATTCTTTGTTGTTTCCATGCCTCTACTCTTTGGCTTTATGGACTTCAAGCATTTTATTTTGCTAGAGTCATTTTGGTGGGCTTTATAGGAGAGAGAACTTAATTATCAATTTACTGTTATTACCCAGAAGTCCAGGCATTCCAAGCATATGACAAATATTATAACTAGGGTTATGAAATTTGTCATCCAAACCAGGATATCATTGAGAGCAAAAAGGCACTAAGAATAATTACAGTTAAATAATTTATAGACTTTTACTTGTTAACTCACAAGTTGGTATCACAATTTAAGTGGATCAACAAAAATGTTCTGTTCAAACTATTTTAAATATGAGAACTTTCTAGAAAATTTTAATTAACATATTCACAAGCAAAATTACATGTCCACGTATATTACAATGAAATTTTCAAAAATTTCTTATATTGATTATCTGAACATTAAACAAGAGACTAATGATTCCTGGAACATATTCATGTATTTTAATTAATTTTCAAATTTGTTTTCTAATGGTATATAATTATTATTTTTCTGACTCATATACTTTTTAAAGTATAATTACTTTGTATAATTTTTCTTTATTTTTCATAAAATTTACTGTAGTATTTTCAAAGTTGCATTTATAATTACTAAATTTGATATTGTTGATATCTTAAACTGAATTATCTCGGTAGACTATGTATATATATATATATATAATTTTTTTTTCTTTTTTTTAGACAGAATCACTCTGTCACCCAGGCTAGAGTGCAGTGGCATGATCACAACTCACTGTTGCCTCAACCTCCCAGGCTTAAGTGATCCTCACACCTCAGCCCCCGAAGTAGCTGGGACTACAGGCCTGTGCCACCATCCTGGCTAATTTTTGTATTCTTAGAAAAGACAGGGTTTTGCCATGTTGCCCAGGCTGGTCTTGAACTCCTGGGCTCAAGCATCTACCCACCTTGGCCTCCCAAAGTGCTGGGGTTATAAGTGTGAGCCACCACGCCTGGCCTGACTATAATATTTTAGATTAGAAAAGACACTCTTAGAGGAACTGAGGTATATAGGAAATTCAAAGTAAATTCTACTAAATGGAGGATAACCTCAATTCTACCTTTAAAAATTAAAATGTATAAATATTTGAGTTCAATATTTTCATAAGTACTGCCTTTTTGTCTCCATTCAGAGTAATTTTCTTTGGCAATTAATTGTAAATTAAGGATAAAATTTGTCAAAAATGTTGCTTCTGTTTGTTATTAAATGCTAGCTTTTGAACAAAATACAGTCAATATTTGAAGGACTTATTTATAAAATAACATTATATCATATTAGGTCACTTAGGTGAATTTACAAAGTCACACTCCAAAGGCAGAACATTTTAGAAATTGCAACTGATGATGGACAATGAAGAGGAAAAATATTTTACAGCCAAATTGAACTATCTTTCTGTATTCAGCATCAGCGTTGTCAGAAAATTTTGTAGTTTTGTTACTCTGTGCATATATTAAAATATTTGTAAATATTAATAACTAAAACTATTTTGATTGGTAGAATACTGCAGGTTTTTTGAATTATGAATTGTGTGTGCACACAATTTCAAATACATTTCTGCTCAGTTTCCTAATTTAGTAAGAACATTGCTATTGCTGTAATGCTGTGGTCTATCAAAATTTGTATTTGTAAACACTATAAAAACAAATTATTTTCATTGTTAAACTTTTGAACTGTATTTACAATTAAATCTACATTGATGTCAAATATTTCAAATTCAATGCAATGAACTTTCAAAAGATTTACTTTGATTCCATGAATTTGATGAAAAAAAATCACCACCATTTGTATCAATTTGACTTACTTTTCACTCTGAAGCATCTGATGTCACAAATATAAAACAGGCCTCAGTTATCTGTTTGTAAATTTCTTCTTTTGCTAATGGAGCCAACACATGAACAGTTAGCACTCTATTTTTTGTACATACACAAGAGAAATTAGGAGTCAAAATGAGAGAAATTAATTTAAAATAGCAATAATTTGAAATTAATTTAAAATAGCAATAATTTTATTTTAAAAGAGTCATATTTCTCTTTTAAAGATTGCAATATGTAAATAAATTTTTGCAGCTACAAGTGCTAAATTGTCTCAGATACAGTCTTCATAGAATAACTACTTTTAAAGTAGATCTTGATAGTTCTTAGCAGATTTGTATCTCCTGCATTCAAGTGGTCAGAGATGTCACCACTACCTCTATGATACTTTTAAAGTAGATCTTGATAGTTCTCAGCAGATTTGTATCCCCTGCATTCATGTGGTCAGAGATGTCACCACTACCTCTATGGTGAATGGTAAAAATGAATTGGTTTTTGCTGAGATTATACATTTACCATTGATTTTCTTGAGAAATTAAAATTCAGTTCTTAATTTTTTTTATTAAACGTGTTTTAAAAAGCTCATTGTTGAGAGAAAATTAAAGGTGGATAAGGAACTCCCAAAGCCTATTCTTCCATAAAACAATGAAAAAAACTGGCAAAAATGATCATAAATTTTTTGGAACTTCAAAAACTAACCAAAAGCTTGCAGCAATGCAGAGAGCATTTATTCAAGCAAAATGAGCTGGATCTCAGTAACAATAATGAGCTTTGTGGTATCTTAACTTAGCCTATGCCAATCCTCCATTCCCCATCTTAATGGTAGCCTTAATGGTAATGGCTTGCATTCCCTGTAACTTACCAGGAGAGGAGAGTGCAGAAAGACACCATCTACAAATTGTCTTTAGTTGATCTGCCTGTTGGCTCCCTGGGAGACCCACTCAAATGACTACCTTGATCTCATCTGACTGATACTCTCCCCTTGTGCTAAAACTGATACAAGAGTAGAAAGCTTTTGTGAAAAACATTTATGGGTAAATGTTTCAGTCCCTGCCGATGCAATACATATTAATAATAACTGGGGCAAATAATAGAAGAACCAAAATACTTGAGAGAAAGGTGTTGAGAGTGAGATGCATTAGGGAATAAGGCTTTTGAAAAGCTCTGACATAGTCCTAGGAATCTAGCAGTTTACATGTATACCCAGCACTACCTGCATGCTCAGGAAAGACCTCTGTAGAAGTGAGAAGTAAAGACTAAAGCAGGGTAGTAAACATCCTGACTGAGTGTTAAAGGTATACCCTGATACACAAACAAAGCCCCTCTGAAAAGACTGGGAAATTTTTTTGGTTCCACGCACTGAAAGCAATCTTATTCAGTCATTAACTGAACATTAAGCTAAGGCTAAATAGGGACCTTTAATATCTAAAAACAGTTATGAAAAAGAAGAGCAAAATTGGAGGATTCATACTTCCTGATTTCAAAACTTACTACAAAGTTACAGTACTCAAAACAGTGTGTACTACTGGCATAAAGATATGGAATAGAATTGAGAGTCCGGCAATAAACTCCTATAACTGTGGATGCCAAGACCATTCACTGGAGGAAGAACAGCCATTCAACAAATGATGCTGTAGCAACTGAATGTCCATAAGAAAAGAATGAATTCGGACACTTACCTGATGCCATATAGAAACATTAATTCGAAATGGAAAAAAAAAACTAAATGTAAAAGGTAAAACTATAAGACCCTTAGAAGAAAACATGGGTATATGTCTTAATGACCTTGAATTAGGCAATGGCTTCTGAAATATGACACCAAAATCACAAGCAACAAAAGAAAAAATAGGTAAATTGGACTTCATCAAAATTAAGAGCATTTGTACTTCAAAGAAAACTATCAAGAGAGTGAAAAGACAGCCCACTGGTGGGAGAAAGTATTTGCATATCATATATCTGATAAGGGTCTAATATCCAAACATAATGAAGTCTTACAATTCAATAACAAAAGACAAGCCATCTAATTTTAAAAAATGGGCAAGAGATCTGGATACACATTTCTCCAAAGAAGATACACAAATGTCCAATATGCACATGAAAAGACTTTTAGCATTATTAGTCATTCAGTTAATTAAAATCAAAGCCAAATGAGATATCACTTCACACCCACTATGATGGCTATGATCAAATAGACAGACATTAACAAGTGTTGGCATGGATGTCCAGACACTGGAACCCTCATACATTCCATTCCTGGTAGGAATGTAAAATGGTATAGGACTTTGGAAAACACTTCTGCAGTTTCTCAAAAAGTTAGACATAGTTACCCTATGATTCAATAATTCCATTCCTAGGTAATTCCTAGGTATCTACTCAAGAGAATCAAAAACATGTTGCATACACAAATGTTCATAGATGCATTATTCATAATATAAAAAAGTGGAAATAACATAAATGTTCATTCATTGATGAATGGATAAACAAAATGCCATATATCCATACGGAGGAATATTATTCAACCATTATAAGGGGTGAAGTACTGGTGTATGCTACAACATGGATAAACCTGGAAAACGTTGGCGAAATGAAAGAAGCCAGACGCAAAACGCTACATAGTCTGTGATTCTATTTCTATGAAATATCCAGAATAGGCAAGTCCCTGAAGACAGAAAATAGACTGGTGATTGCTAGAGAACAGGTGGAGAGGGAGGTAGGGAGTGACTATTAACAGGCACAGAGCTTTTTTTTTTTTTTGACATGATGGAAATGTGAAATTAGACAGTGATGGTGCTTACATAAAATTGCAGATATACTAAAAAACTACTGAGTTTTACATTTCAAATTCATTAACATAGTAGTTTTTTTGTTTGTGGGTTTTACCTTAATAATAACAATAAACCTCATGCTGATGATAGGGGTTTTTTGTGAAATAAAAAAGTGTTAGCAAATAATAAAATAAATCAATACTTGTGTGCACCACATGATAAAGGAGAGAACCGCTGCAACAAGAGCATTCCAACAACCTTCTCTCGGTGCACAATGGACGGAAGGACTGTTCAGCTGGAGCACCCAAGTGTCCAGCTGGAGTGACAGTGTCAATCCCTCCCACCACCACCTGAGGCTGGCAGGAGCAGGCTGTCCTCCATTGCCTGCATCTCAACCACTTGCTTTCATCAGTGAGTGTCCTGCCAGCTGTCACTGAAAGGAAAATGTTAGTTGACACTACATCTTAACAATGTTGGGAAAAGAGAAAGAAAACCACTAGTCATCTTTATATTTAACTACACGTTCAAGAGAAAACTGTTCAGTGTGTGAATTCCCCAAACTGCTAGATGAGATTGTGGCAGAAAGCGGAAGTGCAAAGTGGTGATCTATGAAGCCCATCCTGGCTCATTTTCATGACATTATTAGTCTTTGTTAGAAAAAAAAAATTGAGGGCAAATACTAACTAAGAAGGGATGCCAGGAATTGAGGTAAATCTGGACTGCCCTAGTCAAATCAAGACCTTCATTGTGTTAACTCTAATACAAGCTATTTCTCAGGATTAAGTGTCAAGTGCCTGGCACAGAAATTAAGTTATACGAAGGTCAAAGGTAGAGATTATATCTGGCCTCGTAAAGGATCGTGTTTTGTGCTGTAATAATATGATGTAATATTAATAGATAGAGACGGGGGCAAGTACAAGCTGGAACAAATGGAAAGGGGCAAGAAAGCAAAAGGTGAATTTGGAAGGGAACAAAGCAGAAGTTTCCCATGGAGGTTCATTTGTTACTGAGTATTTATATAAGTCATGTTTTCATTTAATTACCTGTATTTCCTATATACAAACTATGCCTAGATATTCCTCACGTTAACTAACTTCTGGCACAGTGTCTCCTCTTTGTAATAATAAAGTTAAGAAGAAAAAAAATAGAAAAAGAATTAAATAGCTTGCAAAAGCAGAGTCACTTTCTCAATCTTCTAGTAAATATGCAAAGTCTCCACAAATATTTACATGAATAACTATTTTTGCTATGGATAATTTTTATAACTCCTGTTAAAACATAGAGGCTGTTTTTTTTTAAGTTCCACTAGATTTAATCAGATTAAGCACCTAGAAGAAGCATGTTGATGAAAAGAGTCAAATGTTGTAAAATATTTGAAGAGGTTTATTCTGAGCCAAATGCAAGTGACGATGGCCCATGACACAGCCCTTAGGAGATCCTGAGAACATATGCCCAAGGTGGCTGGGGTGCAGCTTGGTTTTATACATTTTAGGGTGGCAGGAGACATCAATCAAATACATTTAAGAAATACATTAGTTTGGTCCAGAGAGACGGGGCTTCCAGGCTATAGGTAAATGTAAACATTTTCTGGTTAACTGATCAACAATTAGTTGAGTTTGTCTAAAGACCTGGGATCAGCCAGGTGCAGTGGCTCACACCTATAATCCCAGCACTTTGGGAGGCTGAGGCGGGTAGATCACCTGAGGTGGAGTTTGAGACCAGGCTGGCCAACATGATGAGACCCCATATCTACTAAAAATACAAAAAAAATTAGCCAGGAGTTGTGGTGCACAGCTGTAATCCTAGCTACTCAGGAGGCGGAGGCAGGAGAATTGCTTGAACCCAGGAGGCAGAGGTTGCACTGAGCCAAGATTGCACCACTACACTCTAGCCTGGGCAACAGAGTGAGACTCCATCTGAAAAAAAAAAGACCTGGGATCAATAGTTCTAGTTGAGATAAAAGATTGTGGTGACCAAGGTTCTTTTGAAGTCTCATAGTGGCTGCCCTTAGAGACAATAGATGACAAATGTTTCCTATTCCGACCTTTACAAGGTACTAGACTCACAGTTAATTATCTCTTCATGATTGGGAGGACCTGGAAGAAAAAGATCTAGCTATCTTGATAGAGGTTCTTTATATAGATCCAGATTTTGCCCCACAAAGGACAGTTTTGCAGAGTCATTTCAAAGTATGGCAAAGAAACATGTTTTGGGGTAAAATACTTTGATTTTCTTCTTTGTCATATAATATTATGCCAGAGTCAGATGGGAAAATAAGTCACAATATATAGGGTTAAATAAAACCCATCTGATGAGAATTTATCGTTTTAGGTGAATTTTCGGTGCTGCAAAAGAAGTAGCACTCAAATATAAATTTAATTTTCTCAGCAAGGCAACTTTAATTTCTCCAGAAAAGGTGCTCCCGTTAGCCATTTTGCCACAAGAGGACACTGAACAAAGTAGGCAGAACCATTTATATCTAATGCATCTGCCCTACTGCTGTGTCCTGATTCCATTGGCTAAAACTGGACTTCACAGTCTAGGCTGCACTCAGTTGGCTAATAACTTAAAACTTTTCTAAAGACGTAAAGACAGAGGAGAACAAAGGAAAAAAGGAAGTAACTTGAGGAATGCTTAGAGAAGCAATAACATTTCCAAATAAGGAAGGGGAATAAGCTATGACCTAGGACTCGCCTGGGCTTGTGCAGCCATGTCAGAGCAAATATCTAGGCTACAGTGTAAGAACTAAGAACATGGGATGCACTTATTTCTTTGGTATAACTAACAGCTACTTTAAGATTATCAGCAAAAGCTTTAAAGTAAATTAACCTTTGAAGAAACTATTATTTATTCATAATGAACTAAGAGGAAAGCTTTGAAGAGGAACCTTTTATTTATTCTTATTTCCTACAATAGTTTTTAGTGCATGACTCTCCAGATCCCTTAGATAGGAATTTGGGCAAGATAAGAAAAAAATCAGAGCTTAGTCCTTAAGCTTAATAATGAGAGAAGCACAGACTCATCTGATGTCATGCACTTGTCCAGCCTGCCCAAGCTGACAGCTACTTCTGGCTTTATAAAGTGCTGTACAGAGCCACAACTACATTCTAGAAAGCACCAAGTGCCCAGAGCCTTTGGTCCCTTCCCCATCTGCAGATTTTTCCAGAGCTTTTGCTGCCACAGAGACAACAAGTAACTGTTATGTTTACCAAATACATTTAACCATGCTTTCAACCTATAATCTGGAAGTCCTAACTGGTATAATTTGACATTTCCAAACTTTTGCCAGAAATGTGTGCAAATAATCAATTTTTGTAATTTGGGTAAATACAATTCAGTTTCTAGAATAGGAGTAGTCACATGGAGTTTAACACAGATACACCTTCATTCATCTTTTGTCCTCTAAATTATTCCCTGCCCCAGTGTATTGGGTTATGCTCTTTAAGAAGAACAGTTTACCAAGGAAATGAACATGTTTAGCAGCCATCACATATACAGGAAAAAATAAACTGGACAAGAAGGTGTTGTTTATTTGTATTTCAGTTGGTTGTTTGTATTCACTGCAGCAGGGAATTATTATGGATTCAAAACTTATATATTCATCCACTATCATTATTAAAAAAGGTGATTATCAACCTTTTTTTTTTTTTTTTGAGACAGAGTCTTGCTCTGTTGCCCAGGCTGGAGTGCAGTGGTGCAATATTGGTTCACTGCAGCCTCCATCTCCCAGGTTCAAGCAATTCTCGTGCTTCAGGTCCAGAGTAGCAGCAATTACAGGGGCCCACTACTATGCCCGGCTAATTTTCCTGTATTTTTAGTAGAGACGGGGTTTCACCATGTTGGCCAGGCTGATCTTGAACTCCTGATCTCAGGTGATCTGCCCACCTCAGCCTCCCAAAGTGCTGGGATTATAGGCATGAGCCACCACACGTGGCAAAGATTATAAATCTTTGAAAGATAACTTTAGAATATGAGATGAGCTTTATAGTTTGAAAATCTGAGCTAAAATCAGTAATTAAAAATTTATCAGACACCAATATGAGGTTTTTCAAGTATTAGAAAAGTGGAGAAAGCATATGCTGCATCTACACGGCCTCAAACCCTCAATTACATGAGTCATTTCTGAGGGAGAAAAATTCTACAAAATCAGTTGCTTGTATTTCCCTGGAATAGAATGTGAAATAAAAGCTACCACCCCAACAAAGAGATGAGAGATAAGACTCGGCATTCTACTGTCAGGAAAATTCAAATATGTTCTCAATAAGACAAAAAGTGAAAAGACAAATATTTATCTTAACCATTAGAGGTAATCTATATGAAACGGTTTAGTTAGTAAAGCTTCATTTTTAGCCCTGTATGAAACAGTTTAGTTGGTAAAGCTTCATTTTTAGCCCTGGGCACTTGGGACTTTGTGTGAGACTCCTGCTCAGAAGTAGTAGGGGCAGACCAGAGGGAGACAGGCAACCAGTAAGCTCAGAGAACAGATTTTTAAAAAATTGTTTTGTTTAACAACAACAACAACAAAAAAAAAAACAATTAAAAATTAGATTTATGAGAAAGGATCATGAAAAGTTGCACAGTTTCTCCCATGAGAAGACAGGATGGCTGTTTATAAGAACAGGACTTGTTCCCAAAGATTAGAAAAAGGATTATGAAATGATTAGAAAAAAAGACTATGATCTGTATTATGATGCAAAAGATCATGGCTGCAGCTGGCTGAGTAACTGAGCTGCCTTGAGTCAGGGTCAGGCTGAGAGTGAGGCACGCTGGACCATGCCATAGGATAGAACCCTTTCCTCAGAAAATTGAGGGAAGGTAGGCCTAAATGTGGCATTACCCGAGGAGAAATGTTTCCCAAAGAGACATTTTTCTCAATAGTTAAATCCAAAAGGAAACATTACCCCTCTATGATCTCAGAAATACTGGGCATCTACAGCCCTCTCTGCAAATGTATTTTTTCCCAGTTTCTTATGCTGTGAGTTGTTAGAAGCAGCGTGCAGAGGCCCAGTGTCCAGGGTTTATGTGGTGGTCCGGAGGTTAAGAAAGCTTGAAGACAGGACACTGCAATCGGAAGGAATGCTGCTTCAACTCTTCTTCAAGGGACAAGAAAAGGAAGAGTCATTTGATGCCACCAATTTTGAAGGAGCTGATTAGTCCTGTCTGGTTTTGTTAAAGTTAGACACTAAATGTAGTCTAACTCTCTTTGGTATGGACTTAAAAAAAAAAAAAAAGTTTTTTTTTTTTTTTTTTTTTTTTGTGCTTTGCCAAAGCTAGCTTTTCAGTTTTGTGTTAGAAATGGGGAGAATTTAAACCTTTAAAGCCTTCTGACTGGACTTAATGCCATTTCATTCTTGGGTTTCATTCTTGGGTTTCAATTGTGACTTAATTGGAGCCAGAGACACACAGCTGCCACAAGCCCTTGTAGCAATACTGAACACCTCTTCCTCACTTCAATAGGCCAGGAAGACACTTGCTCTACCCTGAGCTATCTGCTCCACATTGATACCCAGAGCAGTCCATCTCGAGAAAGGCATAGCAATTTGAAAAGGTGAGATTACAGAGGCTTAAATGAAAATTAGTGCCATATGTTGAAGAGCCTCGTTATTTATGCCTGAACCACATGCTCCTATACCCTACATTATATTTGCAATCAATCATTTTTTAGCTCTTTTCCTGATGCAATGCCAACATAACAAAAGAATTGTGCTTCCTTTCTTCTTCATGACTATGAAAGCTCTCATAGATAACCTCACTATTTCATCTCAGAAAGGTTCCCCTTGGAATTAATTACTTTGAAATCAAAGTATTCCTGGACTCACAGATTTTTTTAAAAAACATCATTGGCAGTTCTTCCCCTGATTATCTTCCATAATTGAATCAAATCTTCACTATGATGTCACACAGAAGAGTTAGAGCAAATACATGGTGTACTATTACAAGTTAACCTGAATAATTACTCCATGCCAACTCTCAAATTATATTATTATTTCACATTGTAAATAGATTAAAATGTCCTACTGTGGAATTAAGTCTGAGATCTAAACATGGACATATGGAATCCATGAAATTCTGCCTTGAGTGTAATATCCATCAACATTGTACAGATGTATATTACTTCTCATTTAAAAAATAATAATGCTGGAGAGAGATCCAAGATGGCCAACTCCTAGTAGCTCAGGATTGTAGCTCCCAGAGAAAGGGCATAGAAAGAGAGGACGCCACATTTTTAGAAAAATTTTTGTTGCTTACGGACTAGGATTCCCAGTGGAGGAGCCCCACGAGTCGCCAGTGTGACTCTTGTGGCTGGCGTGGCGGTTTTGCCGGTGCTTCAGCGTGGTGGTTCTCAGTGCAGAGTAAACGGGACTAGCTTCCCTTTTGATCAATGTTTGGATCTCCGGGAAGGCGAGTAGGGAACCCAGACCAGAGATTCCCCGAGCAGAAAAGCACCACGAATCTTAATGCCGTGGTTTTAGCCAGTGCAGTGGGTTGCTCAGATTTTGGCATTGGAAATCAACAACTTGGACATCCACTCAGAGACCTAAATTGAAGTAGGTAATTACAGAGACGATAGGTGAATAAAATTACAATGGCGGGAAGGAACCAGTGTAAAAAAGCTGAGAATACTCAGAAGCAGAATATTTCTCCTTCTACAGGGGATCACAGTTCTTCACCATCAAGGGAACAAGGCCTGATGGAGAATGAGTGTGTTCCAATAACAGAAATGGGCTTCAGAAGGTGGATGATAAGGAACTTTTTTGAGTTAAAAGAACATGTTCTAGCCCAATGC
>CAUYQU010011028.1:0-29099 GCA_963574635.1 Cheracebus regulus
AAAGTGTCTGTTCATATCCTTTGCCCACTTTTGAATGGGCTTGTTTGTTTTTTTCTTGTAAATCTGTTTTAGTTCTTTGTAGATTCTGGATATTAGCCCTTTGTCAGATGGGTAGATTGCAAAAATTTTTTCCCATTCTGTTGGTTGCTGATTCACTCTTATGATTGTTTCTTTTGCTGTGCAGAAGCTCTGGAGTTTAATTAGGTCTCATTTGTTTATTTTGGCTTTTGTTGCCCATGCTTTTGGTGTTTTAGTCATGAAGTCCTGGCCTATGCCTATATCCTGAATGGTTTTGCCTAGGTTTTCTCTACGGTTTTTATGGTGTTAGGTCTTATGTTTAAGTCTTTAATCCATCTGGAGTTAATTTTAGTGTAAGGTGTCAGGAAGGGGTCCAGTTCCTGCTTTCTGCAAATGGCTAGTCAGTTTTCCCAATACCATTTATTAAACAGGGAATCCTTTCCCCATTGCTTGTTTTTGTGAGGTTTGTCAAAGATTAGATGGTTGTAGACGTGTGGCATTGCCTCGGAGGCCTCTATTCTGTTCCATTGGTCTATATCTCTGTTTTGGTACCAGTACCATGCTGTTTTGATTACTGTAGCCTTGTAGTATACTTTGAAGTCTGGTAGTGTGTTACCTCCAGCTTTGTTCTTTTTACTTAGAATTGACTTGGCTATATGGGCTCTCTGTTGGTTCCATATGATATTTAAGGTGGTTTTTTTTCCAGTGCTATGAAGAAGATCATTGGTAGCTTGCTGGGGATAGCATTGAATCTATAAATTACTTTGGGCAGTATGTCCATTTTCACAATATTGATTCTTCATGACCATGAGCATGGGATATTTCTCCATCTGTTTGTGTCCTCTCTTATTTCGTTGAACAGTGGTTTGTAGTTCTCCTTGAAGAGGTCCTTTACATTCTTTGTTAGTTGTATTACTACGTATTTTATTCTCTTTTTAGCAATTGTGAATGACAGTTCGTTCTTGATTTGGCTCTCTTTAAGTCTGTTATTGGTGTATAGGAATGCTTGTGATTTTTGCACGTTGATTTTGTATCCTGAGACTTTGCTGAAGTTGCTTATCAGTTTCAGGAGATTTTGGGCTGAGACGATGGGGTCTTCTAAATATACAATCATGTCGTCTGCAAATAGAGACAATTTGACTTCCTCCTTTCCTAATTGAACACCCTTTATTTCTTTTTCTTGCCTGATTGTTCTGGCTAGAACTTCCAATACTATATTGAATAGGAGTGGTTAGAGAGGTTATCCTTGTCTAGTGCCAGATTTCAAAGGGGATGCTTCCAGTTTTTGCCCACTCAGTATGATATTGGCTGTAGGTTTGTTGTAAATAGCTTTTATTATTTGAGATATGTTCTGTCAATACCTAGTTTATTGAGAGTTTTTAGCATAAAGCGCTGTTGAATTTTTTCAAAGGCCTTCTCTGCATCTATTGAGGTAATTGTGTGGTTTTTGTCTTTTGTTTATGTGGTGAATTACATTTATAGACTTGTATATGTTGATCCAGCCTTGCATCCCCAGGATGAAGCCTACTTGATCATGATGGATAAGCTTTTTGATGTGCTGTTGCAATCAGTTTGCCAGTTTTTTATTGAAGATTTTTTGCATCTATGTTCATCATGGATATTGGCCTGAAGTTTTCTTTTCTTGTTGAGTCTCTGCTGGGTTTTGGTATCAGGATGATGTTGTTCTAATAAAATGATTTGGGAAGGATTCCCTCTTTTTGCATTGTTTGGAATAGTTCCAGAAGGAGTGGTACCAGCTCCTCTTTGTATGTCTGGTAGAATTTGGCTGTGAACCCATCTGCAACTGGGCTTTTTTTTGGTTGGTAGGCTATTAATTGCTCCCTCAACTTCAGCCCTTGTTATTGGTCTATTCAGGGTTTCGACTTATTCCTGGTTTAGGCTTGGGAGGATGCAAGTGTCCAGGAATTTATCCATTTCTTCCAGCTTTACCAGTTTATGTGCATAGAGTTGTTTGTAGTAATCTCTGATGGTGGTTTGTATTTCTGTGGAATCTGTGGTGATATCCCCTTTATCATTTTTTTATTGCGTGTATTTGATTATTCTCTCTTTTCTTTTTTATTAATCTGGCTAGTGGTCTGTTGATTTTGTTGATCTTTTCAAAAAACCAGCTCCTGGATTTACTGATTTTTTTGAAGGTTTTTTTGTGCCTCTGTCTCCTTCAGTTCTGCTGTGATCTTAGTTATTTCTTGTCTTCTGCTACGTTTTGAGTTTTTTTATTCTTGCTCCTCTAGCTCTTTCAATTTTGATGATAGGGTGTCAATTTTAGATCTTTCCTTGCTTCTCATGTGGGCATTTATTGCTATATATTCTCCTCTAGACATTGCTTTTAATGTGTCCCAGAGATTCTGGTATGTTGTGTCTTGGTTCTCATTGGTTTTGAAGAGCATCTTTATTTCTGCCTTCATTTCATTGTTTATCCAGTCAACATTCAAGAGCCAGTTGTTCAGTTTCCATGAAGTTGTGTGGTTCTGAGTTAGTTTCTGAATTCTGAGTTCTAGCTTGATTGCACTGTGGTCTGAGAGACTGTTTGTTATGATTTCTGTTCTTTTGCATATACTTTCAATTATGTGGTCAATTTTAGAGTAGGTGTGATGTGGTGCAGAAAAGAATGTATATTCTGCAGATTTAGGGTAGAGAGTTCTGTAAATGTCTATTAGTTTTGCTTGGTGCAGGTCTGAGTTCAAATCCTGGATGTCCTTGTTAATTTTCTATTTCGATAATCTGTCTAGTATTGACAGTGGAGTGTTAAAGTCTCCCACTATTATTGTGTGGGAGTCTAAGTCTCTTTGTAAGTCATTAAGAACTTGCTTTATGTATCTGGGTGCTCCTATATTGGGTGCATATATATTTAGGATCGTTAGCTCTTCTTGTTGCATTGATCCTTTTACCATTATGTTAATGTTCTTCTTTGTCTCTTTTGATCTTTCTTGGTGTAAAGTCTATTTTATCAGAGACTGGGATTGCAACTGCTTTTTTTTGCTCTCCATTGCTTGGTAAATCTTCCTCCATTCCTTTATTTTGAGCCTATGTGTATCATTGCATGTGAAAGTGGTTTCCTGGATACAGCACACTGATGAATTTTGACTTTTTATCCAATTTGCCAGTCTTTGTCTTTTGATTGGGGCATTTAGCCCATTTACATTTAGGGTTAATATTGTTATGTGTGAATTTGATCCTGCCATTTTGATGCTAGCTGGTTGTTTTGCCTGTTAGTTGATGCAGTTTCTTTATTGTGTTGATGCTCTTTACCAGTTGGTATGTTTTTGGAGTGGATGGTGCTGGTTGTTCCTTTCTATGTTTAGTGCTTCTTTCAGGAGCTCTTGTAAAGCAGGCCTGGTGGTGATGAAATCTCTGAGTATTTGCTTGTTCATAAAGGATTTTATTTCTCCATTGCTTATGAAGCTTAGTTTGGCTGGATATAAAATTCTAGGTTGAAAGTTCTTTTCTTTAAGTATGTTGAATAAGCCACTCTCCTGGCTTCTAGGGTTTCTGCAGAGATACTGCTGTGAGTCTGATGAGCTTCCCTTTGTGGATAACCCCACCTTTCTCTCTGGCTGCCCTTAGCATTTTCTCCTTCATTTCAACCCTGGTGAATCTGATGATTTTGTCCTTTGGGGTTGCTCTTCTTGAGGAATATCTTTATGGTGTTCTCTGTATTTCCTGGACTTGAATATTGGCCTGCCTTGCTATATTGGGGAAGTTTTCCTGGATAATATCCTGAAGAGTGTTTTCCAGCTTGGATTCATTCTCTCCGTCACCTCAAACATAGATTAGGTCTTTTCACATAATCTCATATTTCTCGGAGGCTTTGTTCATTTCTTTTTACTCTTTTTCCTCCAATCTTGCCTCTCATTTTATTTCATTCAGTTGATCTCAATCTCTGATATCCTTCTGCTTGATCAATTCAGTTATTGAAACTTGTGTATGCTTCGCAAAGTTCTTGTGTTGTGTTTTTCAGCTCCATCAATTCATTTATATTCCTCTCTAAGCTGTTTATTCTCGTTAGCATTTCGTCAAACCTTTTTTCAAGGTTCTTAATTTCTTTGCATTGGGTTAGAACATGTTTTTTTAGCTCAGAAAAGTTTCTTATTACCCACCTTCTGAAGCCTGTTTCTGTCAATTCATCAAACTCATTCTCCATCCAGCTTTGTTCCCTTGCTGGTGAGGAGTTGTGATCCCTTGTAGGAGGAGAGGTGTTCTTGTTTTGGGTGTTTTCATCCTTTTTGCGCTGGTTTCTTCCCATCTTTGTGGATTTATTTACCGGTGGTCTTTGTAGTTGGTGACATTATTGTGTTTACTATTTTACTACCAAATCCATTTTACAAACCCTACAAATAATCATTAGGAAGTAGTTAAGGAGAAAAAGAAACAAAGAAAAGTATATGGTAAATGAGAAGAACAAATATTATAAAAGAAATAAAGTCAGATATTCAGTAATCATAATTGTTGTAAATGAACTAAATTCACCAGTTAAAAGTTAGAGACCCTCAGACTGGAAATTTAAAACTTCAGCTATAAATTATTTACAAATGATGCACTCCACAGTAATAAAAAAAATTAAAAGTAAAGGAATAGTTTTAAAAATACTAGTCCATTGTCAACTGTGAGAGTCATGAATACACGTCTCTTGGATCATCAAGTGGAGGGAGCATAGTAAATCAAGGGCACCAGCTGCTGTGCTCTGAATTCACACTTCCCATAGGCTCCTTTCAACCAATGATTCTATGTGGCAGGGCTCCTTCAGTAGGCCAGTTCCTAGGAGACAAGGCACTCCTCTGACAGATTCCTCTGGACCCAGTACTCTCTAATGGCCTTGTCAAGCATCTTTTAGGCTATAACTCAGTCTAAGATGCTTCTACTTAAACTTCTTCCTCCCTTCCTCCTTCTCCTACCCTCAGGGTCAGATATGCATTGAGATCCGATGAATCTTCCAGTTTCTTCCCAGTTTTCTCAAAATTTTCCCCCCAAAAACCCCAAATATTTTAGATTTTTAAAGCCATCTTGGAAGGATACAGGACACAGGCTTACACACACTGACTTATATGGTTTGGCTGTGTCCCCACCCAAATCTCATCTTGAATTGTACCTCCCATAATTTCCATGTGTTGTGGGAAGGACCCAGTTGGAGATAATTGAATCATGGAGGTAGTTTCCCACCATACTCTTCTCATGGTAGTGAATAAGTCTCATGAGATTTCATGTTTTTATAAAGGGAAACTCCTTTTGCTTAATTTTCATTATCTCTTGCCTGCTACCATGTAAGATGGCCTTTGGCCTTCTACCATGATTGTGAGGCCTCCCCAGCCATGTGAAACTGTGAGTTCATTAAACTTCTTTTTTTAAAAAACTTAACTACCCAGTCTCAAGTATGTCTTTATCAACAGTGTGAGAATGGACTAATACAGTAAATTGGTACTGGGAGTGGGGTGCTACTGTAAAGATATCTGAAAATGTGGAAGCAACTTTGGAACTGGATAACAGGTAGAGGTTGGAATAGTTTACAGGGCTCAGAAGAAGACAGGAAAATGTGGGAAATTTCCAGGTTGTCTTGGAACTTCCTAGAGAATTGTTGAAAGGCTTTGACCAAAATGCTGCTAATGATATAGACAATGAAGTCCAGGCTGAGGTGGTCTTAGATGGAGATGAGGAACTTGTTGGGAACTGGAGTAAAGGTGACTCTTGCTATGTTTTAGCAAAGAGACTGGTGGCATTTTGCTCCTACCCTAGATATTTGTGGAACTCTAAATGTGAGGGAGATGATTTAGGGTATCTAGTGAAAGAAATTTCTAAGTAGCAAAGCATTCAAAAAGTGACTTGCATGCTGTTAAAAACATTCAGTTTTAAAAAGGGAATAGCATAAAAGTTCAGAAAATTTGCAGCCTGACAATGCAATAGAAAACAAAATCCCATTTTCTGAGGAGAAATTCAAGTTGGCTACAGAAATTTGCATAAATAACAAGGAGGCAAATGTTAATTACCAAGACAATGGGGAAAATGTCTCCAGAGCATGTTAGAGACTTTTTTCCTCCCATCACAGGACCAGAGGCTGAGGAGAAATTGATGGTTCCTTGGGCCTGGCAGAGGGCCCCACTGCTGTGTGCATCCTAGGGACTTGCCTGTGCCCCAATCACTCTACTCATGGCTAAAAGGGGCCAAGGTATAGCTCAGACCATGACTTCAGAGGGTGCAAGCCCCAAGCCTTGGCAGCTTCCACATGTTGTTGAGTCCATGGGTGCACAGAAGTAAAGAGTTGAGGTTTGGGAACCTCCTCCTAGGTTTCAGAGGATTATGGAAATGCCGGGATGCACAGGCAGAAGTTTACTGCAGAAGCAGAGCCCTTATGGAGAATCTTTGCTAGGGCAATACAGGGGGAAATGTGGGGTTGAAGCTACCACACAGAGCCCCCACTGGGGCACTGCGTAATGGAGCTGTGAGAAGATGATCACTATCCTCTAGACCCAAGAATGGTAGATCCACCAACAGCTTGCACTGTGTGCCTGGAATAGCCACAAACACTTGATGCCAGCCTGTGAAAGCAGCCAGGAGTGGGAATGTACCCTGCAAAGCCACAGGGGTGGAGATGCCTGAGGCCATGGGAGCTCACCTCTTGCATCAGGATGACCTGGATGTGAGACATGGAATCAAAGGAAATAATTTTTGAGTTTTAAGATTTGACTGCCCCACTGAATTTAGGATTTGCATGGGATCTGTAGCCTCTTTGTTTTGGCCAATTTCTACCATTTGGAATGGCTGTATTTACCCAATATCTGTACCCCATTATATCTAGGAGGTAACTAACTTGCTTTTGCTTTTACAGGCTCATAGGTGGAAGGGACTTGCCTTGTCTCAGATGAGATTTTGGACTGTAGACTTTTGAGTTAATGCTGAAATGAGTTAAGACTTTGGGAGAGTGTTGGGAAGGCATGATTGATTTTGAAATGTGAGGACATGATATTTGGGAGGGGCAAAATGTTATGGTTTGGTGGCTGTGTCCCCACCAAAATCTCATATTTAATTGTAGCTCTCATAATTCTCATGTGTCTTGGGAGGGATCCAGTGGGAGATAACTGAATCTTGGGGTGTTTTCCCCCATACTCTTATTGTGGTAGTGAATAATTCTCACGAGAGCTGATGGTTTTATAAAGGGAAACCCCTTTTGCTTGGTTTTTATTCTGTCTTGGCTGCCACCATGTAAGATGTACCTTTCACCTTCTGCCATGATTGTGAGGTCTCCCCATCCATATGGAACTGTGAATCCATTAAGCCTCATTTTTAAAACATGTTACCCAGTCTCAGATATGTCTTTATGAGCACTGTGAGAATGGAATAATACACCGATGCCCCAAAAGGACATCAAACTAACAAAAAGAACTGTTATAACTATATTAATACTAGCAAAAGACTATGAGGCACAAAGCATTATTAGTAATAAAGAAGATTGTAACAGTGTTAAAAGGGAATATTACCAGCACTAAATATAACAATTACTAATTTGCAATTTTAACTTGCCATCAAAATAGACAAAAAAATTGGACAGATTTACAAGGAGAAAATAACAAATATATAACCATATTGATTTCCTTTCAAACCTGCTTGTGCTTTCACTTTGTGCCTAGTGATTTTTGTAGGGTGCACGCATACACACACAACCACATGTCTTTAGTAATTTTTAACATTTTCACTGTATACTCTCTTCTACATTCTTGTCCTGTCATTCCAGGTTCTGATTCCTGCACATTGTGATATGGTGGATTGTTGCCTTGTGTATTTATGATTTTCATTTTTGGCTCATTTTTAATAGATATTCTATCCTTATGCTCCATCTCATGCCAGGAATTCCTATGGCTTGGCCTGTGAGACCTGAGAGGATCTGCATTTTCTTCTGCCAAGTACCATAGAGGTATCACCAGCTTCTTGGTGTGGGGAATTCCTGGAAATGGTAGTGTACATTTAGACTCCAGATAATACAAGCAACAGGAAGAGTGACCAACTCTACTGCTTTGCCTAGAACTGAGGGAGTTTCCAGGATTCAAGACTTCCAGACTTAAAACTGGGACAGTCCTGGACAAACCAAGATGATTGACCACCTTAGCATGAGTCTTTTTAATTTTTTTCCCCTCAGGGAAAAATTGCATTCTTACCCAAATCTCAGGCAGAGATAGACAAGTTTCTATATCACACCCCTTACCACCATAACATTTTCAAGTCTAATGCACAGCATAACTTTAGAAATAATTTATAGAAATGGTAACTCACAGTGTCTGTTATTTGGCAAATCCATCTGTTTGTCTCAAGTCATTTAGCACTTGTCAAGTCCTCCTTTCCACTGAGACTACAACCCTTGGAGACACCCAACTTTAATCCAGAGGCTTGGTTCCCACCATCCTTACACTTGATTTAAAGACTCTATCTCCTATCCCTGTACATAGAATTAGGATGTCTCCACCCCATCACACTCTGGCCCTCCTGACCCATTAGCTCATGTGTTTATAACTCTTGTTTTAGTTCTTCCTTTATTTCAGACAGCTTGGGTGTTCCTTTTCTTACTTGTGAGTTCACTCTGCATTTAAACATTTCATTTTATTATGTTTTGCAGCATTTTCTAAGTCTGTGTAGATGGAGAAGTGTCACATTATCTTCATCTACCGTGTTTCCCAAACCTAAACTCCTCCCACAACAAGTTTTTACCAGCCTGCCTGGCCCTGAAGCAACACAGCCTAAAACGTCTGTAATATACAGCAAGTTCTGAATGATTTGAGATGATGGAACACATAGGTTTGCCAAATAACAGACACTGTGATTTACTATTTCTATAAATTATTTCTATAGTTATCCTTTATATTAGAAAATATAATTACTGTTTGGTGAAACAGACACAAGAATTCTTCCTTATGGCCTCAGTAGTTAAGAAAAGTCATTGAGTTGGGCATGAAATATACAAGGTTTGGGATTTGTTTATTGCAAACAGTGATACTGATCACCTTTCCAGCTCCAGGTTTATTTTGTCTACCATTTCTATGAGAATGGACTGTGACTCATTCTGGCTGGGTCAACATGTGTGCCCCATCCTGAAATGTTGTAGGTTCAGGAAAAGGTGATCACCTAGAGAAGAAGGTAAATTCCAGTCTTTGGGCCTTAATAATGAAGAAAAGTCTCTGTGCTGGGCAAGGTCCACACATACTGGTTTAGAATAACTTGGAGGCTCCATCCATACAGGGTAACCAGAGTTATTTAGTAGGGAAAAAAGAAACATATTGCTTTTCAAAGAATTTCGAAGAAAATAATTCTTGAAAGCAAGACAGTCTCACCAGAATAATGTCATTGAAACCCCAAAGATTTCAGAGTGAAAAAATAAACTTAGAGAAGTATTTTCGTTCTACTCTTGATTATTCTGTGTGTTCTTAGAAACATCTTTAACTTGTGAGACCTGGAACCAGAAAATATTTATAAGTAAGCATTTCTTAATTTTATTTCTACATTTTACAGAGATAATTTAATGAAATATTAAGTAAAAGATATTCAGAAGCTGATTTTGCTATTGAAGCTGGGACTGGAATGTTAGTTACATGCCCAATATCCATTCACTTTGATTTCATTCAGGTTTCCACTTTTTCCCCACTTAGCCTGGCAAAAATCCTGATTCATCTCAGTCAATCACTGTCATTCCATTGCCCTAGCAAGTAATTGGGCTTGGGAACAGACATGTGACCCCGTCAATGAGGAGTACGGGGGGAATATTGGGGGAGATTTTCAGCAGAGGAACCTTTCTTCTTAAAAAGAGACAAATGATAATAAACATCCCTCTTATTCAGCTAGACGCTGTTGTTTGTCAAAGATACTTCTAGTTGTGGATGTCATCTTGAAAGTTTGAGGAGCTGGTCAAAGACAGGGCCAAGATATTGAGGTTGGTATAGTGGCAAAAAGAAGGAACAAAGATCCTGACATCCTTGAGTTGCTTTATTGAGCTACCCTAGAGCCACCTGATGCTAGGACTCTTGTTATAAAAGACTACCAGTGCCCTTACTGTTTAAGCCAAGTAAGGTAAGATTTTTTTTTTTCCATTTACAGCCTAAGTCATCCTAATTGATACAGTAGCATCATTGAGGGTGTTGGCTTAATCACTGCTCAACAGGACCTTGCAAGATTTGGAGGCCAAAGACAGAAAGGATTTAAGGTATCTTCACTCTTCCCAGACAGGCTAGGTAGAAGAAAAAGTGGTTAAGAGGAGATGAGAAGGCTGCATCCTATTTCTAGGATTTTATTTGAGACACAAAATTCCATTGCCCATTTCAACAGAACCTTCTAACTCTGTTGGTAGTACCAGGTACCCACTAGTTGGTGATCCCATGCTCAAAGAAGAAAAAACCTGTTGCGGTTGAACTAGTAATAGGGCTCCTGCCTGCATCAAAAGCACAAAATTCCCTGATATTTTTTTTTTCCTTTTCTCTTCAGGTACAGGTACAAACACAGTCCAAGACATTTGACACTGCAGGGCGGAGAGTGGGTTATGGAAAATGTGTTTATTTGACACGTTTACCCCACCGCAATATTGCTTGTTTTATAATTTTAAAAGGGAGGGGGACTTTTTTCTACAACTTTTTCTGAGTGAATACAACAATTCTAAGCAGCTGATAACTGCCAGGTAGGGAACCTGATCTTTCTTTCTGTTGTATTTGCTTGTTTGTTATTTTCTCTTTAAAACTGGAAACAGTTGGTGGTCAGAGATCTCAGGCTTCCAACTGCGAAGCTGTTGTGGACACACTGAGGCTGGTTTCTGGTGGCTGGTCTGAATTCCAATGCAGCAGGGGCGATGTCTGTTTGAGAATGAAGGGCTTGCTCCACAATATCTTTTCTAGGAGCACCATTCTCTGAAAGTTGTTGCCAACATGGAAAAAATACCCCAAGGTCAACAGATACCCACCCTTCCTTCCTACTACTCTCTCTAAGCAATCCGATAACAGCCATAGAAGGCTGTTGGCTAGTTGGATCCTTTATCACAAGTTTACTGCATTTGGTTTTACAAAGACACGAAGACAAGTCTTGATTTGGGTGTGAGGGATGGAGAAGGAATATTCTAGAGCCTAACAAGGTGTTTCAGATTGTGCCCAGGAATTAATTACAGAGATCCAGGAAACACAATGCTACCTACCTGCTGCTTTTGTTACCTAACTTCCACTGGTCACATCTATAGCTGGGCTGCTGAGTATGAAAGACTCCCTGGATCCCTGGAAAGAGCAAGGAGGCCTGGGGGAAGACTAGTTTCTCACCAGTTATGATTTCCCTCTATCAATAACTGGGTGGACTCCGATGGTGAGGAAAGTATAAAATGGGCTTCAGAGTCTCTATTTTCAGTGTTTTTTTTGTGTGTTGGCATTTTTAATCAACTGCCCTGCGCTTTAGTCACAACTAGCTGGAGTCCAAAAAATTACTTGGGATTTAGAAATCAAACAAAAAGATAATCACTCAGAAATCAGATTTAAATCTGCAGCGACTAAAGTTGCTTTGTTAGAGAAATAAAAGTGTTAAGAAGCTTTCTTTTCTTCTGAGGGTACTAAACAGTTGTAGCTCGCACAAACAGGTTTGGGACTGTTTGCATTGAATCATGTCAAACCCACTAAGCATGTGGAAACAGGCTATATTTACTATGATTTCAAAGCTCTTGCAATTGCTCAGGAAAGGGGGACAAGTCTTTGCTCTGATTTGGAAGAATCAGTGCTTTCCTTGATAACATGAAAGCTCAGAATAACACAGACCTGCTTTAGGTTGGATCCCAGATGCCACCCCCAAATCAGGAAAATGAGAGACAAATATTAATTCAACATGGAAGACCAGTGCAGGCAAAAATTACAATGCATGTCACATGGTCATTTTACAAAGTGACTTTTTAAAATAAAGAATAAATAAAATCAGGAAAACCCCACAGAGACATATTAATGCCTCAACCTGGAATAATAAAGCATTAGCCACCATCTGCTGTTAGCAACTGGGGGTAATTTTTATGTCCTCTTGACAGCTTTGCCTCATTCCTTGGCCTCTTAATGAAGCAAAGACTCACCATGGACAAAGCATTTGGGGGTAAGGATCCCTCAGATAGTTTTATATCTTTTCAGAGCTTTGAGTTTGATGACCAACATCCAGGACTCTGTTCAGGGTTGTCAAGACTGCATATTGAATCGAAGGAAATTTGCTAACTATATTTCCTTCCTCTCTCATGATGCTCTGTCACTGTCAGCCTTTGCTGCACAAATCAGAGGTAAGGTGGGCTCACCATATACATAACAAAACTACTTTCTGACTCCATTCTTTCTTTCTTGTTGTGTGTCTCAAGGAAATTTCTTGATTGGAATTCCTGCAGTGTGACTGCATTTTTCTCCCATTTAAGCTTGTACTATTAGGCTATTTAGTAAATATAATTTAGTAAATTATAAATATAATTCTCATTCACACCAAAAGTAAACTTTTTTTCTCTTTGTAGTGCTGTGGGCCAAGACATCTTAAAACACATAAGCAGGATGAATGGCAAAGGCATGTGATCCCCAATTTGGCAAATAACTCTTAACAGATAGAAGTGCAGAGCAAAGAAAACATATTATTAATATTCTGAGTGCATTGAGCCCACTGTTTTCCATCCTTCAGATGTAATCTTACTGCATCTGAGGAATATGACTAGAGAAGGGAAATGCCATGTAGGTAAAATGTCTGAATGACACACATTTTTGTTCCCTGTGGTCTTTTATTCCCTACTGGTATTTTTGTTACCTGGCTGTCTGTGATGGCTCAGAAACATAAAACATACTTTGATTTTTCTACAATAGTCTTCTCCAGTTTGGGGGCTACATGGACTTCTTTGATATGAAGTTCCTGCTTCATCTGCTGTGAAGTTGCTTGTCACAGCAGAGGAAGTGGGCCAAGGGCATAGAGGCACAGTCATGGGAGCAGGTGTTTGCTTCAATTGTCTTCAGTCCCAAGGGTAATGCCCTCTGACCCACTCCAATCATGGTTAGTCATTTCCTGCTACTTGACTTTAAGCTTGTGTCTCCCAGTGGTGTACTGGGAGGAAAATAAAATGGGAGGGATGGGGGAGATGGGGGAATAGAGAAAGATGAAAATTCAGAGTGGGCCTAGTTAATCCCACCAGATATACTTTCACTCATCCACGTTTTTGTATTCCCTGTTCTCCTAACCTGTGGACAATATTTCTTGCCTTAATCTCAAAGGACCTTATGGTCCTTTGTAAGGCATACCTTCCATTTAAACCAATAAAAATAGTTAAGACTTCACGTTGAATCTATGCAGTGTACTCACTCTCTGCTGGAAGAATTACTCTAGGTATACAAGATACATAACCTCTTTCTTCCCCCACCCCCAACTTCTTATTTCTTCTTTTTAAATCTTAAGACTGGCCATGGACCTCATTCATGCCAAAAATCCCACACTCCACTGGTCAGCAGGTAGTCTGGAGGACCCTGAGACCAGTAGACCGCATTTCAAAGGATAAAAACCACTGCCCTAGGGATTTCTGTTCTCTTGGAAGATTCCTTTAATAAGCATTTTGCATATAGATATGTGAGTCAGTGATCAGAACTGTCCTTCTTCTACTTGTATTATTTATGCTCCTTCACGCAGCACAAAGGAGAAAAACCCAGAATACTTTTGATGATGGGGGTTTATTATAATCCCTGTAGTGTATGTACTGTGCCTCATAGGTAAAAAGAATGGTAGCTCACTGGTGTTTGAATTATTGCTCCGACTCAAATAATGCATCATCTCAGTGCAAATCAGTAATTGTAATCCCCCAAAGAGATGATATGACCAGTTTGGTTTTCATGGTTCGGTATCAAACACTCCATTTCATGAGAGATTTGTTTCATGGGCAGGTGGCCATGCTCATGTCCAGATCAGTCATCATTTTCATCCTTATCCTCCTCCTCATCATCATCCCTAACACTTATCTAGTCCCTGTTCTAAGAATTTTATATACATATACTCAATTTAATTGTATTAACAACCCTATGCAGTAGATGCTATTATCCTTATAGATATTACAGATAAGGAAATAGTATTGACTGTATGGAGTTATCTATATTTTACAGATAAGAAAACTGAGGAACAGAAAGATTAATTGCCCAAGGTCGCCTAGCTAATAATTGGAGGAACCAGAATGTTGGTTCCAGGCTATTAATTGATAGCACATCTATGCATCCATGCTGGCCATGGCTTATTGGAGATCCCTGATTTAATCAGATAGCCTGATTAAGATGGTAGCGCACCAGCTGTGTACTGGAGGCCCCTTGCTGTACCAGTTAAATCACTTTAATTGCTGGATATGGGGAAGTTCTGGGATCCTCAGCGAATTGCTGGGGCAGCTACTTTACGACTGAGGGGAGAGACTTTTTTTCCATGTTAAGGAGGAAGTACAGATGGTCCCTGACTTATGATGATTGGCATGATTTTTCTTTTTTCATTTTTAAAAATAAACGTTATTTTGGAACAATTTTAAATTTACAGAAAAATTGGAAAGATACTCTAGAAAATTTCTGCATACCCTTTACCCAGTTTCCCCAAATGTTAACATCTCATATTCCACAGTACATTTGTCAAAACCAAGAAATTAACATAAATACATTACTATTATCTAAACTACAGATTTTACCACTCTTTCTCTAGCAGTATCCTTTAGCTGTTCCAGGATCTAATCCAGGACACTTCATTGCATTTAGCATGACCATTTTTTTTTGTTGTTATTATACTTAAATTCTGGGACACATGTGCAGAACATGCAGGTTTGTTACATAAGTATATACGTGCCATGGTGGTTTGCTGCACCCATCAATCCATTATCTACATTAGATATTTCTCCTAACGCTATCCCATCCCTAGCCCCCCGACTCCCCAATAGGCCCCAGTGTGTGATGTTTCCCTCCCTGTGTCTGTGTGTTCTCATTGTTCAACTCCCACTTATGAGTAATAACATGCAGTGTTTGGTTTTCTGTTCCTGTGTTAGTTTGCTGGGAATGATGGTTTCCAGATTCATCCATGTCCTTGCGAAGGACATGAACTCATCATTTTTTATGGCTGCATAGTATTCCATGGTGTAGATATGCCACATTTTCTTTATCCAGTCTATCATTAATGGGCATTTGGGTTGGTTCCAAGTCTTTGCTATTGTGAAAAGTGCTGCAATAAACATACATGTACATGTGTCTTTATAGTAGAATGATTTATAAGCCTTTGGGTATATACCCAGTAATGGGATCTCTGGGTCAAATGGTATTTATGGTTCTAGATCCTTGGGGAATCACCACACTATCTTCCACAATGGTTGAACTAATTTTACACTCCCACCAACAGTGTAAAAGCATTTCTGTTTCTCCACATCCTCTCCAGCATCTGTTGTTTCCTGGCTTTGTAATGATCACTATTCTAACTGGCATGAGATGGTATATCATTGTGGTTTTGATTTGCATCCCTCTAATGACCAGTGATAATGAGCTTTCTTAAATATGTTTTTTTTTTTGCAGCATAATTGTCTCCTTTTGAGGTGTTCATATTCTTCCTCCACTTTTTGATGGAGTTGTTTGTTTTCTTTTTGTAAATTTGTTTAAGTTCTTTGTAGATTCTAGATATTAGCCCTTTGTCAGATGGATAGATTGCAAAAATTTTCTCTCATTCTGTAGGTTGCTTGTTCATGATAGTTTCTTTTGCTGTGCAAAAGCTCTTTAGTTTAATTAGATCACATTTGTCAATTTTGGCTTTTGTTGCCATTGCTTTTGGTGTTTTAGTCATGAAGTCTTTGCTCATGCCTGTGTCCTGAATGGCATTGCCTAGGTTTTTTTTTCTAGGGTTTTTATGGTTTTAGGTCTTATGTTTAAGTCTTGAATCCACCTGGAGTTAATCTGTCTACAAGGTGTCAGGAAGGGGTCCAGTTTCTGCTTTCTGCACATGGCTAGCCAGTTTTCCCAACACCATTTATTAAATAGGGAATCCTTTCCCCATTGCTTGCCTTTGTCAGGTTTGTCAAAGGTCAGATGGTTATAGATGTGTGGTATTCTTTGCAAAGCCTCTGCTCTGTTCCATTCGTCTATATATCTGTCCTGGTACCCATACCATGCTGTTTTTGTTACTGCAGCTTTGCAGTATAGTTTGGAGTCAGGTAGCAAGATGCTTCAAGCTTTGTTATTTTTGCTTAGGATTATCTTGTCTATATGAGCTCTTTTTTGGTTCCATATGAAATTTAAAGTAGTTTTTTCTAATTCTGTGAAGAAAGTCAAAGGTAGATTGATGGGGATAGCTTTGAATCTATAAATACTTTCGACAGTATGGTCATTTTCATGATATTAATTCTTCCTATCCATGAGCATGGAATGTTTTTCCATTTGTTTTTGTCCTCTCTTATTTCCTTGAGCAGTGGTTTGTAGTTCTCCTTGAAGAGGTCCTTCATATCCCTTGGAAGTTGTATTCCTAGGTATTTTATTCTCTTTATAGCAATTAAGAATGGGAGTTCACTCATGGTTTGGCTCTCTGTTTGTTTATTATTGATGTATAGGAATGCTTGTGATTTTTGTCCATTGATTTTGTATCTTGAGACTTTGCTGAAGTTGCTTATCAGCTTAAGGAAATTTGGGCTGACATGATGGGGTTTTCTAAATATACAATCATGTCATCTGCAAACAGAAACAATTTGACTTCCTCTTTACCTATCTGAATACTCTTTATTTCTTTCTCTTGCCTGATTGCCCTGGCAGAACTTCCAATAATAAGTTGAAAAGGAGTGGTGGAAGAGGACATCCTTGTCTTGTGCCAGTTTTCAAAGGAAATTCTTCCAGCTTTTGCCCATTCAGTATGATATTGGCTGTGGATTTGTCATAAATAGTCTTATTATTTTGAGATATGTTCCATCAATACGTAGTTTATTGAGAGTTTTCAGCATGAAAGGGTGTTGAATTTTATCTAAGGCCTTTTCTGTATCTATTGAGATAATCGTGGTTTTGTTATTGGTTCTGTTTATGTGATGGATTACATTTATTTATTTGCGTATGTTGAACCAGCCTTGCTTCCCAGGGATGAAGCCATCTTAATCTTGGTGGATAAGCTTTTTGATGTGCTGCTGGATTTGGTTTGCCAGTATTTTGTTGAGGATTTTCACATCGATGTTCATCAGGGATATTGGCCTGAGAGCAAAGACACAATATCCCAGAATCTCTGGGACACAGCACTAAATGCCCACAGGAGAAAGCAGGAAAGATCTAAAATCGACACCCTAACATCACAATTAAAAGAACTAGAGAAAAAGGGCCAACAAATTCAAAAGCTAGCAGAAGACAAGAAATAGCTAAGATCAGAGCAGAACTGAAGGACATAGAGACATGAAAAACTCTTCAAAAAATCAATGAATCCTGGAGCTGGTTTTTTGAAAAGATTAACAAAATACACAGACTGTTAGCCAGACTAATAAAGAAGAAAAGAGAGAAGATCAAATAGACACAATAAAAAAATGATAAAAGGGATATCACCACTGATCACATAGAAATACAAACTACCTTCAGATAATACTATAAACACCTCTACAGAAATAAATGAGAAAACCTAGAAGAAATGGATAAATTCCTGGACACATATACCCTCCCAAGACTAAACCAGGAAGAAGTCACATCCCTGAATAGACTAATAACAACTTCTGAAATTGAAGCAGTAATTAATATCCTGCCAACAAACAAAAGCCCAAGAGCAAATGAATTTACAGCCAAATTCTACCAGTAATACAAAGAGGAGCTGGTGCCATTCCTTCTGAAACTATTCCAAACAATAGAAAAATCCCTATCTCATTTTATGAGGCCAGCATCATCCTGATACCAAAACCTGGCAGAGAATGACATGATTTTTTTAACTTTAAGATGGCGTGAGAGGTAAACCCATTCAATAAAAACCATACTTCCAATACCCATACAACCATTCTGTTTTTCACTTTCAGTACAATGTCCAATAAACTCCATGAGGTATTCAACACTTTATTATAAAACAGGCTATGTTATATAATTTATGCCCAACTGCAGGCTAATGTCAGTGTTCTAAGCATGTTTAAGTTACGCTAGGCTAAGCTATGCTGTTCTATAGGTTAGGTGTATTAAATATATTTTCAGCTTATAATATTTTGAACTTCTGATGGGTTTATTAGGAAGTAACCCCATCATAAGTCAAGGAGCATCTGTATGTCAATAATTTAGTAATAGATATTCCCTGGTATTTAGTCCTGCCCTCTGAATATTTATGCATACTTACATGACTCAAATTCTATTCAGTTTTCCTTAGTCTTTTTTCCTCTAAACAGGAATAAAGGCATCACTTATACTGTCTCTTCTCCAACACAGACACAATCTACCCTTTTAGTAATGTATTATTTGTACTATCAACTTTAGGATTGAACAACATCAATATGGGATATGTTTGGACTCTGTACCTAAAATCAGTTTGGGTGAGATTAGCTCAGGTAGGAGTGTTCACATGTGTAATTCATTTCTGAAGATGATTATGGAACTAGTGAGAGAAGGATATGTTTTGAGGCCCAGACAGCATCTCCTTTTGCATTTACAAGTTCCCAGCTATCCAGGCTGCTGCAGTGGAGTTCTCTAAACCTCTTTCTGCTTAAGCAATGCTCCATTCATGAATTGTTCTTTACTCAAATAAACTCTGTTAAGTTTATTTTGTCTAAAGTTTTTCTTTTAACCGGAGTAATTGACTTAATTCACTGAGGTATAAGACAACAAAAGTCTTTCTGCCCCTGTCCAAAAAAAACCTCTGAATTAGCTATTGTAACTTGGATAGGTAAATCATCTTCTCCTATTAGGCTTTGTAAGTTTAATTAATGGGCCATGCAAGGTTCTAATATGACAAAAAAAATTTTTTTAAAGCAACCATAACAACCCAGGGCAGTCCAAGCCATCAATTCAGTTGCTTTCCCTTCACCTATCAGAAAAGATGCCTTAAAAAGATTCTGTGAGGTCATGTGCCAGAAGATGATTCTGGGTCAATTCCAAGGATATCACAGGCAACTCTTCTGGAGAGTATTTCCAAGTCAGAAAAGATAACTTTAAGGAAGTCAAGAGGCAAATCTCATAGACATGCTATCAAAAAACTGGTTACCCTTGATTTTTTTTTATTGTAATAAACAGCCTAAATGGGATACCTTAAAATTGTCTTCAGAGGGCTGAACTTCCAACAGTGTGATTAAAAGTAGCCTTTCCCTTTAAAATGGCCTCACGCTTGAGGCATTTAGTTCAGAAAGACTGTTTTCTGTTTCTTTGCTTGTTCATTTTTCAGTTCTCCATGAATCTATGACAAACAACAGCCAATTGTCAATAGTTTCCAGGTACAAAAGAATTGAACTAATCTGACGTGACAGCTCTTCCCCATTCCAAACCTTGACATTTTTCATGTTATGCTGGAATTATGTGCCCAGGAGGACTTAAATCCTTTTTTTCTGATGGCCTTATACCTTACACCAGCTCTAAGTTGTCGAAGAAATAAGGAAAATTTACAGTGCTGAAAATGGCCTCTTTGTGACATAGTATTGCTCAGTTTGGTATCTACTCAGGTTGAGAGCATTCTCTGAACCTCAAACATGCCAGAACTTCATAACCACTCCTCCTCCAGGGGATGGGAATATGGCCTACTCCTGATACTAGAATCCCAGTTACAAGCTGATGGGAAAGATTCACTATAATTACAGGGTTCCTGAGCTTCAGTTAAGATTTACTCCCTTGGCTTTGAATGACAAATGTCACTCTGGTTTGATATATTCCATTCTAGGGGGTCATTTTCTTTTCACTTTATTAGAACTCCATGCCTCAAGTGAGGAAAACAACAAGTTATACCTAAGGATAAAGGTAGAATTGAGGTCTGAGAAAAATCTAGTCATAACTTCTGAACCTTTCACTCCCATCCCAATGCTATTTGAAATAATTTTTATTCTGGGATAAATGAGAAAACTGTTTGTCATATCCCAGTATTTAGGGCTTTTCTCTCCCCCGGCCCCTACCCCTACCCCCATCCCCCTTAAAATCACCCAGTAGAAACCCTTCTGGTGGGATTTTTAAAATTATTTTTATTTTTTATAGGTAGGTAGTAGGTATATATATTTGTGGGGTATATAAGATCTTTTGATTCAGTCATACAGTGTATAATAATCACATCAGAATAAATGGAGTATTCATCACCTCAAGCATTTATCCTTTGTGTTACAAACAATTCAACTATACTCCTTTAGTTATTTTCAAATATACCATTAAATTATTATTTACTATAATCACCCTGTGGTGCTACTAAGTACTAGACTTTATTCATACTTACTAATTATTTTTTCGTACCCAATAACCATTCCTACTTCCCTTCCCCCAACCTCTCATTACCCTTCCCAGCCTCTGGTAACCATCCTTCTACTCTCTATCTCCACAAGTTCAGTTGTTTTAATTGTTAGCTCTGGTGGAATATTTTTACTATATTGTATATAGCTTTGTCAAGCCTTTGTCTATTTATTTATATTAATCCATGAATCTTTATAGCTTATTCAGATCAAATGGCTCATTCTACTGTTGAAGAAACTGAGGACTCCAAGAGAGGCAGTGATTTGGGTAAGATCCCAGTAAGAGAATGGAAGAGCTGGGATTCAACATCAACACTGCCAACATGCATCTAAGTTCATTACCACTGCATGCCTTGTGATACAACTCGCCACTTAATAAAAATTAAGTTATAGCAGCAACTTCCAATCTACTAATTGGGAGAAGATCTGTTAGATCCATATGTATGCAAGGGAAAGTAGAAGAATCTAGAGAAAAGGAGGGTTCAATTTACCTTTGTCCCCAAAGTTCATGTACATACTTTTAAAATATAATTTATTTTTATGTACCAGGCAGGATTTTACATTCAACATGAGACAGCAGTAAAATGTATTTCCAGTTTAAGGTTAACCCAAAATAGGTCTTGGCTAGAATTTGAGTGGTAGGGGGGGAACTGAAAACATATGTTTGAAGTTACCCATAAGACACTCATTGCTTGTTTCAGATGCCTCATGCCCCAATTCTGTTCATAATCCAAGACTCTCTAAACCACAGACAAAGCCATCACACAAAAAGCTTAAAATCTCAAGTCTAATTTATTTTTCTATAGCAGTTCAGCAGACGACTATCTCAAATTTTTTTTAAAAAGTATAAACATGATTTTATTTATGAGAACATGTGATAAGAATATTTAATATTTTAACTTTAAATGAAGGTAAAAGATACATCAAGGAAAGTGTGTACAAGTGTTCGGTTTGATGAATCACAAACTGGATGCATTCATGGAAGCAACCCTACATCAAGAAACCATGCATTAATAGCACCTTCTCTGGCTCCTCAGTCACTGGCACTACCCTCTCCAATCCCTAGAGTAATCACCATCTCCTGCCTTCCAACCACATACACTAGGATCTTCTCTTGCGTACTTCTTATACCTGGAATGATGTAGTACGCCCTTTTTGGGGTCTGATTTCTTTTGCTCATTCTTGCACTTGTGAGAATCATCCATATTGTTGCATGTATTTATAATTGTTCATTCACTGTGCTATTCTACTGCTATTTAGCCATTCTATTGTTGTTGGGTGATACGGTTGGGCTATGTCCCACCCAAATCTCATCTCAAATTGTAATCTGAATTGTAACCCCCACATGTCAAAGGAGGGACCTGGTAGGAAGTGATTGGATCATGGGGGCAGTTTCCCCTATGGTGTTCTCCTGGTAGTGAGGGCGTTCTCATGAGATCCGATTGTTTGATGTGTCTGACACTTCCCTCTTCTTTTTCTCTCTCCTGCTGCCTTGTGGAGAAGGTACTTGCTTATCCGTCACCATCTGCCATGATTGTTAAATTTCCTGAGGCCTCCCCAGCTGTGTGGAACTGTGATTCAATTAAACCTCTTTCCTTTATAAATTACCCGGTCTCAGGTAGTATCTTTACAGCAGTCTGAAAATGGACTACTACATTGGGTGTTTGAGTAGTTATCCTAAAGATATTTTATAGTGTCAAATTGTTTGCAGAAAACATTAACTCAAAGGGAATAAACTCATATTTTAGAGATCTGATATAATCCACTAAGGGAAAGTACTAGCTGACATGATGGAATTATTTTCCAAAGTTTCTGATCCTGAGGACATAATTGTATGTTTCTGTGTGGGGCTACGTGTGTCTGTGCATGTATCTCACTCAGTGTCCTCCTAGCCAATGGTTTCCATTGAGTCTTTGGTGACTAGAACCTGAGGCTGGCAGTGAGGAGAGTTAATGCTGCATGCTCCATCAAAATGAATGGCTGAATTATTGTGACGTTAGCAAACAGGTAATTCGTTTCCCATGTCATTGTTCCTCATCTCAAGCTGGTTAGCCAAGACTTTTCAAAATCCCGACTTGTTTAACCTGATACCAGTTACAGTCCATTTCAGGCTCTTCTGTAAAAATGCAATCATATCAAAGGGAACACACCTGCTCCTAGCAGGAGGGTTACTCACCAACTGCCAAAGCCTCTGTTACAGTGTCTAGAAACAAAATGATCTTTCCATCTGGAATGTGTCTGCCACCATAACTGCCTGCCTTGAGTTGACTGCCAACCTGTGGTACCAGAACGAGACAGAGAAACATGGGCAGAGAGTGTTGGGAAATGGATTTCGATGAGCTCTTGACACTGTGTTTTTAAAGCTAATTTTCTCTGAACAAAGAGCATGTATTTCCTGGGTGACCTCAGCAAAATACACTTATGTCTAGATCTGATTTCTCCTTTTGTGCTCCCAATTCTAGCTTATTTACTTCTTATCACATATTTTGAATTTTTACAAAACCTTATATATTTAGCGGTGGTCAGGATCTGAGTTAGCCTGAGTTACCCAGGGGATATCTATTTGGGTCCATAGCAACTTCATTCCTTGCAGCCTCAGAAGAAAGAAGTCGACTTAGGGGCATAAGGCAGAAAAGGAGACTGAGGCAAGCTTCAGAGCAGGAGTGGAAGTTTATTAAAAAGGCTTTAGAACAGGAAAGAAAGGAAAGAACCCTTGGAAGAGAGCCAAGTGGGCACCTGAAGGTCAAAGAGAGAAAAGAAACACCTTTAACCTTGATCCTGGGATTTTATAGGCTCGCTTTTTCCCCATGATTCTTCCCTTAGGGCTTTCCACATGTACAATGCCCTCCTTACTCTTGGAAATTGAGCGCACACAGTGTGTTTAGGGAATTTTACGCATGCCTATCTGAGATTTCCTTCCTTTTTGTGGTGGAGTGTACCTGGAAGATCATACTTCACCATTTTTGTGTCTCAATATGCATGCCCAGGAATTTGCTTCTCCCTGGGGTCTGCCTTTAATTAACATGTTAACAGGTGCAGAAAATCAGGAAATGGCCTCTCCCTGGCATTGGCTTGCAATTTACCACTTTTAGAGAGCCAATGCAATAATTGTTGAACCATCACCCAACATTTCTAATGGGTCAGTGGAGAGCCCTCTCCTGTCCCACTCATGCCTGACTACCTATAATAATATTAACTTTCATTTTTCTACACAGAAAACACACTCCTATTCAGGGTCCCCAAAACCAGTGGGCTGCTGCTTTTCTTCATGTCTCACCCTTCCTAATCCCTTGCCACTCTGGGCTACCAGACTCCTCTGACCCCCTCAGTGCTGGAAGGTAGCTGTATTACACAGAATGGACACAGAGGGATCCACCCCTTTGCATTGTGTCTCTGTCACAGGAGCCTCCTTTTGCTAGCATCTAATTGCTCAGCATCCCATTAAATATATAGCTCTGTCAAGAACTTACCATGGGTGTCCCCCTGTGGAAACTGCTGTTACTTAACACTGTGAGTCAGGTCCATTTCATGGTTAATAGATGCATGTTCCAATACCAATTTTCTTCCTCCAGATTGGAGATTACCAGTGCACTCATAATTCCCACAACCTGCCCCTCAGAGTTACAAGGAAGCAAAAGGCTTCTGAAAAGTTTGACATTATTTCTGTCTTTACAGGGTTGGGCCCCGAATGTAGCCAGATACGATTTTCAAGTGGCAGATTTTAAAATATTGCACGATGGAAAATGTATACAATATAAAGACTACACAATGGAAAATGTACACCAATATAAAAATATTAACAAATATTTTTAAGATACTGTTTTCTCTAGAAATTCATTTAAAAGAACTTTAAGATTTCAACTAGGAACATCTATCTTATGTAATTGCTGTTAATGGGATAAAGGCCACCCAGTTTGATACTGACAAAGAAGAATTCTAAACTTAACTATCTCAAGGCATTCTATAAATTGTAAAGCATAACACAAATGCAAAGTATTGTTATTTTAATTGACCCCAGGAATTAAAATTTTAAAAATTGTCTAAATATCCTTGGTCTCCAAATTGGGTATAATTCTAAAAGACAGCTCTTACCAAGCTGCAATACAAAAACCTCTCCCCTTGTACTAATCTCCCCCTCTAAATTTATTTCCTTCTCAGGTAAATAACCTCCCATGGGTTCCATCTTTGCATCCGATCTGATTAAAACAACACTAATCACCAACTAATCTAGCTCACTCTTAACAAACTATTGTATTCTATCAAGTGTGGTTTCGTTTATTTGCCTTTTCCCACTCCAGGGAGAAAAAAAGGATGAGAAAAGGTAGATACCAGTTTGAGGTCAGCAAGGAGATTTATAACTAAACTACCAGGGGAATCAACACCATTTAGCCATAAAGCATTTTCCCCTGCAAGCTCAGGAAGTATTTCCAATTATTTACAAACAGATAACATTGTGTAGCTCCCTTAGTATTACAGATAAGTCAACAGAAAACAACTAGTTTGACAAAAACTACCCAGCATCCTATTACCTATGCAGTCTGCTAAATACCCACCATGAGTATCCCCCTGTGGAATTTGCTAAGAAAACATAGTGGAATGAGTTCCCCTCTAGAAATCTGGAAGTCATGGGATCAGCAGCAGGAAATGGCTCATATCATTGATGCATCAGTTATATCAATTGAAAGGTTAGTTGTTGTGTCTTTGTGTGTGTGTGTGTGTGTGTGTGTGTGTGAGAGAGAGAGAGAGAGAGAGAGAGAGAGAGAGAAAGACAGTGAGAGAGAGAAAGAAGGGAAGAGAAAAGAGAGAGGGAAAGAGCATAAATAGATGGTAAACATGCAGCAAGTGTAAGCAAATGTTTCAGACCTTCTAACTGAATGAATGTTTTATTACAATCTATCTAGGGACAGCTCAGCTTAGTGATCACTAAAGACCTTTTGTTTTCTGCCTCAGCTTTTGAGAGTGAAAAGTTATTTTCCTCATATTAATGTAGATAAATTCCTATTGTACCATGGTACAATCGAGAAGCAATTCAGCCATGCTAAGCCTGAGACTCTGAGACAAAATAAATGACTCTAGTTTAGTGGTGCATATTTAAAATCCTACAAAGCAACAATTTTGAAAGTTTACCTTTTCTGCTTTTCTAAAATGCTTCCTCTATTGATGCCAAGAGCGGTCTGGATCACTTCTGTGTTTGGGGGCTCTTGGCGTATTATAAAATATAGTTGACATTGAATGGCAGCTCCTGGGCACAGAGACTCTACACCTGTCACTCTTTTGATAGGCTTACTTCATTTCTTCCAGTTCATGATGCTGAATAAATCTTAGCAGTGGGGAGTGATTGAGAAAATAGGTGATTCTCACCAGTGGTTCTCAAAGTCAAGTGTCACCTGATTCAGAATGATCTGGAATTCCGATTAGAAATTCTGATTTTAGAGGCTCATGTTAGACCATCGGAGTCAGTCTGTTTGGACTGGGTTTCAGGAGTTTGCCTTTACTACAGTGCTTAGGTGGGTGTTTTGGGCACAGAAATGTTTGAGTGTTTGAGAACCATTGAGATAAGGTGTGGGGATTGAGGGCAACAAGGCTTGATTTCAGATGTAATTACAGTTGCTGCCCAGAATCACCATGCTGCTCATATTCTGTGTGAAAAGACCACCTTTCAGTGTCCACATCTTTATTGTTTGCTTTTAGAGACAGGGTTTCACTTCTTCATCCAGGCTGGAGTCCAGTAGCAGGATCATAGTTCACTGCAGCCTTGAACTCCTGTGCTCAGTCAATCCTCCCCACTTGGTCTCCTGAGTAGCTGGGACTACAGGCATGCACCACCATGCACAGGTAATTTTTAATTTTTGTAGGAATAGGGTCTTGCTAGGTTGCCCAGACTGGTATCAGATCTTTGGCTTCAAACAGTTCTGCCTTGACCTCCCAAACTGCTGTGATTATAGGCATGAGCCACTGGCACTGGCCCCAGTTTTATTTTATTTTATTTTTTTAACTAACCTATTTCCGTTGTCATGAAAAACACCAGAAGCAGGCACTTTGAACCCAAAGTACTCCTGCTGTTTCCTTCCTAGTAGGTTCTTGTAGCCACTAGAATGAAGAAATAAGCATTTTCCTCCAGAAGAGGCTTCTTGCAATATTCCTCAGAAAACCCTGAGAAGGGACTGCACATAGCTATGCCTGTCAGGAATTGACCCTGCAAGGCAGACGCTACCACAGGGGTGAAGAAGGCAGGATAGCAGGACAAGAACTATGTCATCCCTGAGTTATCCCACTCAACACTGCCCTCTGCATGACTCAGGGAATTCACAGGCTAACATTCTAACACAGAAGTGAGATGGAGGCTCAGAGATTCAGGGTCAGTAAGAATAGGTTGCTCCTGTGAACGTGAACTTGGGTGGGTTCCTCCCCTCTCCCCCCACACACTATGTTTTACTCAAATATGGAAAGGATATCTTCCATGAGTGCAAAAATGCCTGGCCCCTTCCATGGAAAGGATCTAGGCAGTGTCCAAAGACAACTGAAGTAGGCTAGCCTTGGGATTGTTTACAAGGAGCCCTTGCATAGCATCGAAAATGACACTGGATCGCCATCCAGGCTTGGGATCATCTTGGCTAAATCGCTCCCTTGAATAAGATGGGGTAGAAGCTGTAGGTAAACTATAAAGCAATACATGTGTTGGTTGCTACCCTTAACAGCAACAAGCGATTACCAGATTATGTCATTTGCTAACTAATCACCTCTTTAAGAGAGTGATTCTATCTTGTATGGCATCAAAAATGACACCAGATCACCATCCAGGCTTGGGAGCGTCTTGGCTAAATCACACCCTTGAATGAGATGAGATAAAGGCTGTAGGTAAACTATGAAACAATACATATGTTGGTTGCTACTCTTACCATTAACAGCAAGAAGCGCATTACCAGATGATGTCATTTGCTAAGTAATCACCTCTTTAACAGAGTGATTCTATCTGCACTGGGGCTGTTAGCATGTCAAAACAAAGCTTTTTGAACCTAGAAAAGTTGTGCATTGTGCTGGCATTTGTTTTGATTCTGAAGGTTATGCTACATATTGTAACCAAAGATTTGGGGTACTGCTGAGAAATTATTTATTCCTCTGATTCCCTTCCTCCCCATTGAAATTCTTCAAAGCGCAGTACAAATGTCACCTTCATAAAGTCTTCTGATGGCCCTCTCCTCAGCCAAAATTAACTGCTTATTCCTCTGCATTCTGTAAGCTTGTAATTTGCACCTCCTTTTAGCATTTATGTCCTTCTATCTTATGTGATAGCTGTTTCATCACCTGTCTCTCTGCTTGATAATGACCTCTCTGAGATTTAGGCCAAGACATCTCCACTTTTCCATGAGCCTGTATAGCCATTTGCAGATAGTAAGCGCTCATGAAATATCCACTAAATTTAAATTTGTAGTTCTATGACAGAAGTCACAAATTGGCAGGCCATAGGCTAGAAATACCTTTAAAATGTTGACATGGTATTATGTCTATCAGCAGATTTCACATAAAACTCTGGATATCTGGCATCTCCCATGAAAATAATCAGCTTGAGCAGAGTAGCAGCTGCCCCCACTAGAGGGGCCACACTACTTCTAATTTTCCACGGTTGCTTCTTTTCAATCATTTGTTTTACTTGCCAGCCACTGTGGGCACCCTTTTCACAATGAAGACACCACTTCCTTACCTTCTTATATGTTAGCCAAGATGAAATGCCTCCGTGTATGAATGGATGTCTGTGCTTATGATGGAAGCAATTCAGAGCCAAAACTATATGTTTGCCAGGGTCAACTATTTATAGGCCAAGTGCCAAGTAATAAATTAGTTTGCTGTGCTCTATGACTTAATTTCGTTTTTAAGGTGACAAAACGTGATCTGATCATATTTTGGTTAATTGTTTAAGGCAGCAATCCCCAACATTTTTGGGACCAGCGACCAGGTTCGTGGAAGATAATTTTTCCCTGACAGTGGGGGTGCAGGGTGGTTTCAGGACGAAACTATTCCACCTCAGATCATCAGGCATTAGGTTCTCATAAGAAGCACACAGCCTAATTATCTTGCATGTGCAGTTCATAATAGGGTTCAAGTTCCTATGAGACTGTAATGCCACCGCTGATCTGACAGGGGTGGAGCTCAGGTAGTAAGGCTAGCTTGCCTGCTGCTCACCTCCTGGCGTGCGGTCTCGGTCCTAACAGGCCACGGATTAATACCAGTCCTTGGCCCAGGGGTTAGGGGCCCCTCATTTAAGTCTTATTGGTTTTGTGGAATACTAATCAACCTTGAATGTGAAGTCAATACAGATACAATTAATATCAACATTCACACCTAGTTCTCACTGGTCTAAGTTTTCACTAGCTTTTGATACTTTTACAGAGTCTCCCTCCTTAATTATTCCTAGGAATTCCCACAGGGCTTTACAAGTTGACAAGGTTTTCTCGACCTGAGGTTTCTGTTTCCCTACTATCCCTTTCCTCCACCTGTCCCAGCTTGGTCTCTGACCCCATTGTCTTGGAGAGGAGTTCTGATAATGGCCTTCAGGTCACCAAACAAATTGCACTGATATGTCTGAATTGCTACTACCATGATCTTTAGCAGTTGTATAGTATAAATCATTAATCAAGCACTCAATCTACCATGTGAACACTAACAAAAATAGGCTAGATATCATAATTAGGTGAAAGTCTGA
>CAUYQU010011029.1:0-14582 GCA_963574635.1 Cheracebus regulus
GCAATAGTGGCCCGCCTCTGTAATGGCGGGTTACCTTGGCAACGGCGGGTTGCCTTGGCAACAGCAGGCTACCTCCGCAATGGCGGACTTCCTCTGTCGTGGTGGAGTGCCCCGTAATGGCGGACACCCCTCCCCCACAGAACTGGACCGTCCTGGGTTCAGCTGCGCCCGCTGTGAAACTCTTAACCAAGAGCTCTTCCAATTGCTGTTTTAGCCGAGCCTGATCACCTGGCTCGCTGTCTCAGAACCTATTGTTTTTTTAGTTGAATGGTCGACTCCCAGGTGTTCCAGTCGCCGGTTGAAAAGGCGCCGGGATCTGTGTGATTTCCCCTGCGGGGACACACTGCGCAGGCTGAAACAGCGGCACTGAGATTCGTAGCGCTTTTCTGCCTGGGGATCTCCTGGGCTGGCTCCCTGATTCAGTCCCCCTTTTAATCTGCCTTCCCTTAGCTCCACTCGCCAGTTCAAAGGGCACACAGACCAGTGGATTTTGTACGGAGACCCGCCGCGCCGCGGTGCCAGCAAAGCAGCCGCGCCAGCCGAAACAGCCGCGCTGGCCACAACAGCCGCACTGGCGACCCGTGGGGCTGCTCCGCCTGGGAATCTCCTGGTCTGGGGGTAATAAAATCTGTCTGGAAATGCGGCGTCCACTCACCCTCTGCACTTTCACTGGGAGCTGCAATCCTGAGCTGCTCCTAATCCGCCATCTTGGATCTCTCCTCTCCTTATTTTTTAAGTAGTCTTTTTCATGGCAAAGCATTGCAACCCAGATATTTTTGGAGTGTTTCCCCTGAAGGCTCCAATTCTTTGGGAAACTAATATGAGTGGCCTCTTTCTCAATAGGTCTCCAGGCAATACTCTTCTTATCAATGAGGAAAGAACCTTTGTCCTGTAGTGTACTCTCTTAGAAGGGTAGGGATTTTTCTCCTTAACTCTTCAGAAAGCTGTATAATTACTCTTAGAATCATAGATACTTAGCTCTCTCCTGAAGATCCAGATCATTTTGTGTTTCACCACATTTTAAGCTACAAGATTCGGTATTAAGTTAGTATATTTATTGATTTGAATAAGCTTCACCGAGTTGACACTGTGATTTGGTCAGGAACACAAACATTTTTTGGTTTATCAACATTGTTTTAACTGTGAGACTTAGCCTTGGTAAAACTGCTAAGCCTTCTTGAGGGAATGCAACTAGATACAATAATAGAATCAATTAAAGTTGTTTTTACTTGCACTGACATTTGGTAAACTTAGGAAAAACCTTATTCCAATTCGTGAAGAACAGGATACCTCAGACAGGTATATTCCTAAAAAAATTGGACATAAAACTAATGTCAGTAAATAAAATTATGTTTTTCCATTAACTCGTAAGATGAGAAAAGAACTATAGTATTAGTATATAATAAATTAAAATTCTGAATGTATAAATATGTTATGCATTTTAAGGGGAAAATGAGAAATTTTTGATAGCCATATTGCTAAGAATCAGAAATACTGTTGATGAAACTGAGTTTTGTTTTAAAAACTCACTATGTGTAATTGACTTGACTAAATAGTAGAAAATAAAAACTTAAGGTATGGTATCTAACCCTCGGGAAGCATATAGTCTAGGAGAAAAGCAGAACATATATATTCAGAGAAACTAAATGCAAAGCATAATTAACCCTAAGCATGATGATAAGGCCAGGAATCAGAGTAATTTTTGGTGGTTATTAGCATAAAATTCATAGCTAAAAACTTGTGAGTAAACAGATTGCCTAGAGAGTGAGTAAGGTTGGTAGAATCCAGTCTTAATTAAATTAAGTTTTGATATGCTGTAACATTTAATTGATTGCAAACAGATGTGGCCACTTAAGAACAATCACACAAATTTAGTATGTGATTGAGTTCTTTGAATTAGAGAGTTTACAAGAATTAATATAAAAGTTCCACTGGCCTCCACTCTGCTGACACCATATCTAGAGAACCGTATTCTATTTCATGCATGATATTTTGAGAGGGACATCAACAAACTTGAGTTTATCCAGAGGAGGCAATCAGGATGGTGAAGGGACTAAAAGAGTTCTGTGATAAACAGTTGATATGTTTGAAGTTGTTTTATCTGCAGAAGAAATGTTTTATTTGAATGGCTGACATAGCAAGCTTCTAATTTTTGAAGGACTGTCTCCCAGTCTAAGATAGTGCAATAAGGAATCAGATATTTGCTCTAAAAAGGGTAAAGCATTCTCCTGGTAAGAGTTGTTAAAATTGGAATGCACTGCCTTACAAAGTAGCAAATTAAAAATGCTCAAGGAAATGCTGGATGACTTTCAAAGGGATTGGAAAGGTTTAGTAGACCTGAATCCTTATTACTTCTTTGCCATTCTCATTCTGTTGTTGAGAAAAGTCACTTATCTGTCAGGGCCTCAAATTATTAAACCCGAGAGCTGAATAATGGTTGATACCAAATGGATTTTATACCCCAGTACACTTTTTTAAAGGGATGTGCTTGTATAAAGTTGCCAACTTTTTTTTTGTGCCAGGATATTTAGAAAACAAGTAGAAGGATAGAATAAAAGAGAGTCACTTCTATGGTAGGAAAGTCGGCAATATTTTCTCTAGTGACCAGTGGCTTCTTTGTTGTGGTATTGACAGTAGTCTGAATTTGGAAACTGGTGCGTTAGAATCACTAGACCAAAGAATCTCTAAATTTCTCTTCTGGTTCCATACATTTTTTAATGTTTTATTCTTAACTGTAACTTGAGAGGCACTATTGCGTAATAATGAAAGCATGGACTTTAGAGCCAGAATGCCTGGGTGTGAGTCCCAGCCCAGACTTAATAGCTGTGTGATCCTGGGCAAATTCCTTAATTTATCTGTGCTTTAGTTTCTTCACATTTAAAATGCAGATAATATCATTATCTTTTAGAGTTTTTGTGACTGAGTTCATGTACAGTGCTCAGAACAGTGCCTGGCTCAGAGTAATAAATGTTGGCTGTTGTCATTATTACTGAAACAATGTTTCATTGAACTATTGCAATAGATATAAAATGATACAGAATGTGTCAATGTTCTTTCTAGATAACTCAAAATTCCAAGAAGAAATTGGCAGTTTTGACTCACCACTTTATAAGACACCCATCAAAACATTTTGAGGAAAATCCAGCTATAATTTCTGACTTAACAGGTTGGTGACAATAACATATTTTAATTTTAAATGGAATATTATTAATTTTGGGTAAATTTGTTTGTAGGAGACAAAATCTTCGAAACTGTGATACTTGAAGTTTTAGGGTCCTATTGTATATGTATAATTAATTTCCCTATGATGATGCTGGTGCAATTCTTGGTTAGGAAGGGAAAAAGAGAAGCAACGTGTAAGGGGTTGCTGATTAAAATTTTGTCGCGAAAATAACATGACAAATAGAAAAAATTCAATTAAATGACTGTTCTCATAACAATCACATAAAATAAGTGCCATATTATTCTTGCCTCCTTTCAGTTTCTCAATTATCAGTTGTTATTCATTCTTCTTTTGGATACCAACATATCTTTTGCTGACAAATTTTGTTTTTAAATATAAAGCAAAATAACTTGCTTTGTCTATTTAAATATAAAGCAAATTTACCTGTTATGTTTAATTATATGTCTTGTTTGGGAAGTGAAATATTTACTTCCTTTATTTTCTTATTTTGATAATTCCTTAGAGTTAAAGGACACCAAACAGATTTATACTTTACTTGATTGTGAATGCTAGTTGGTGATGAGCGTATAGAAAATATATTACTAGATTTTCTGTTTTAATATAGCCAGTGTTCAGGAAACCACTTCTTTATTGTGACTGAGAAGTATTTCACCAGGATTCAAAGAAGAAAGAAACTATGTAGTATAAAAACAAAACAAGGCAAATAAATTAATTTCCTTTACCTTAAGGGACATCTATGTGGGTTCCAGTAAAAGTGTCCAAATGGACCTATGTAGCTTACAATGTAAGTATTCCACCAATGGATTTTTTTTTCTTTTTCCAGAAATAATTTAATACTTATCTTTAAAAGTTAAAGACTTTTAAAAAAGATAACTGCATGCCATTTTGCATGATTTAATAATAATTCCTTAAAAAGAATCTAGTCAGTAATCAGTTTTATCATAAATTTATTTTTGCTATTTTCTTTGATTTTCAGTTTGTTTACAACAGGATCCAAACAAGGCCTACACATTGTTACTGATTAATGTCTCTTATTCCTTTTTAATCTGGAAGACTTTCTCCTACCACCAACCTCTCCATTTTGTTCTTGAAACTTATTTGTTGAAAAAACCAAAAACAACAAGTCATTTGTCTTCTAGAGTTTCACATTCTTGATTTTACTGATTGCATTCCTGTAGTCATTCAGCATGTTCCTTTGCCAATTGTGGTCCTGTGATTTGGTAGTTGGATCTAGCTGCTTTTTCATATTCAGATTTTTGTTTTTGCTAGGCTCTCTCTATTTTTGTGATGTTAGCCACTGTTGATGAGGAATGCCTGGAGTTATTAATTGATTTAGGAGGATGCAAAAATTATGTTGTTTAATTTTATTATTTATTAACTAGAATAGTACTTGAGTTAATTCTATATACTTAGAGAAAAACTTCTGCTCATCTACTAATCAAAAGTAGAATGAATCATATGAGAAAAGAATGATAATTGTGTGGATCTTTGGATGTTACTTTATATTTACTCATTATCAGAATGGTGCGTTGGCTCACATGCATCCTCTTATCAGTGACCATTAGAGGGTCTCAAAACCATAATCTGGTGCTAGAAATGCTTATAGCTATGGGATTGGCATTTCTAGGCCTTTTTAGTGGCCAGAGCTAAGAGCTGCATAAAAGCTTAACTAAAAAGCAAAACAAAAAACAAAACCACACAATAAAACAACAACAAAAAAAGTGCATTCACATTGATACTTCCAGGCAAACTGAGGACTACAGAGTTTATACCTAATCTTTCTCTTGCCCTTCTGTATCTTCCTCCTTCTGCTCCTAGAGTATTGGTTCTCAACAACACCAAGATGATAGAATAATTACTCATTTGCTATATCTGGATTTTTGAATGATGAAATTAATCTACTCATTATAGCTATATTGAGTGTTTTCCTTCTTTTTTTAGGAATCTGAGAAGATATATTTTACATTTCCTCTTGAAAATCATAGAAAAATCTACACTCACGTCTATTGTCAGAGCACTATGCTGGTAAGATAATTGGTACATTCTATGTAGATTTAAGAGGTTAAACTATTGTCCATTTTTCAAATTCTACTGATAGACCTAGCTATGAAATATTATTGTTAAATCTAAGTAGTTGAAAAATAATTTCTCTGGAACAGTGTTTTAATTGAAAAGTATTAATCAGAAATTTTCTATCACAGATACTATGCTATTAAATTATAACTTCGGTTCTAGTTTAGGTCTTCCACCCTGTCTTTCTGCCTTAGTTTTACTCTGTTCATGATGAAGAAATGGAATTCAAAACCCCTTTAATTCTAAGTTTCTATTAGTACTTTAAAGAATAGGTGTAAGTAAGCAAAGCTATTCTATAGGAACTTCATAAAGTGAATTCTGTTTTTCCATTGGCTTCCATACTAAAATTTGAGGTACTTTTTATACCAAATATTCTCTAAGATAATAGAATAACTTTTACAATGTAATCTAGATTTACTGTATCAGAATAATGATTTTGATTTTTGTGTTTCTTTTTAATGAGTATTATGTTAGGCACTGTTAAAAATGTGATATTGTTTTAAAAAGCTGTAGCATGCATTTATTATGATATTAGGAATGGAAGCCAGATGCGGTGGCTCACACCTATAATCCTAGCACTTTGGAAGGCTGAGGTGGGTGTGTCATTTGAGCTCAGGAGTTTGAAACCAGCCTGGGCAACATGATGAAACCCCGTCTCTGCAAAAAATACAAAATACTTAGCTGGGTGTGGTGGCACACACCTTTAGTTCCTGCTACTTGTGGGGCTGAGGGAGGAAGAGCGCTTGAACCGAGAGGTTGAGACTGCAGTGAGTTGAGATCATGCCACTTGCACTCCAGCCTGGGTGATAAAGGGAGACCCTGTCTCAAAAAGAAAAAAAATACCTCAATAATTTATCTACATTTCTAACCTTCAGGATTTTTTCTTAATTTGGGTTCTTTGTCCTCTATTCTGATTTTTTTTTTTTTTTGGCATGTCTCAAGATTCTTCACTTTATATTTCCGTCTGTTCCTTCTTCTCCCTTTTGTTAAGTTATTTGTATTTATTTAGAACCAAAATCTAGTACTTTGCTGGAGATGCTGACATCTGATTATATAGTAAAATCTTTTAAAAAAGATGATAGGCATGTGGGCTGGGTGCTAATGAATACCACATTTTAGTGGAATTGCCAGACTTTTGTATCTCTCACAGAGATTAGCATCTCTCAACCTAAAATCTAGATGGGCTCTTTACCCTGGCAGGTTCTGGCCCTGAGAGTAATGGCTTAAAATATCCTTTCTCACTTAATACTGAATTTCAAATCAGAATGACACTATTATACTGAGAAAAATGCCTGCCAAAGTGCAAATTATTCATTTCGCTGATGGCAGGATCTTTTTTTCTGTATTTAATGTTCATTGGTATTAATTAGCATAAAGTCATGTGGTGAATTTTAAAAAATCTTTTTAATTTTTATTTTAGGAGTTTTCAAGCATATATAAAGGCAGAAAGAAAATATTAGAATAAATTTTTTTATAATCCTCACACAGCTTTAACAGTTACCAATACTCTGTCATACTTACATCATTTACTCCTTCCCACTCTTCTTGACTGAAGAATTTTAAAAGTAAATTCTAGACATTTTTTTATTAGTTCATCCATAAAGTATGTTTTTCTATAAGGATTTTACATATTACCATAATGCCATTATTTCATCCAACCAAATTCATACTAATTACTTACTGTCATCTGATATTCACTCCATGTTCAGTTTTCCTTGGTTCACTTAAATTTCAAGTTTATTTGAATCAGAATCTAACGTATACATTGCCTCTGGTTCATAGATCTTAAGTCTCTTTTATAATAAATAGCCCCCAACCTTTTCTCCACGTTCTGGGTTTAACTGATTGTATTCTCATAGTGTCTTTTAGTATGTATTTCTATCCCCTATATTTTCTATAAACTGGTAGTTAGATCTAGAATCTTGATTAGATTCAGATTAATTTTTTATAGTAAGAATATTTTATTAGTAGAGCTGTGTATCGCCTATTTCTTGATATCAGGAAGTACACAATGTCTGGTTTTACCACTTCTAGAGACAAAAATACTGGTGGGCTCTGTGGTACCAGCATGATCCATCTATTATAAGGTACCCAGTCAATCTTTCACTTAACGATTTTAGCAGCCATTATAGACATTGTTTTTTACCATAGACAGAATTTTTTGAGAACTATAGATTTTTGATTAGCAGCATTTTCTTTCCTATATACTTTAGGAGTTAGTCAATAATCCTTGAGTAACTTCTAAGGTTTTTGTAACTAGTTAGCCTTTTGACACCTAGGTTATATCAACATGATGTCTTAGGGTGGGCTTGAGTAATACATTATCTATTCAGTCCATTGATGAATGAATCAGAATTTCCTATACACTGAAGTAGTGTGGAGTATCAGCAGTTTTTATAATGAAGGCTACGTTTGAGGATAGGCCCCCCTTAGTAGCTGTAAAAACCCTTTACAAAAACGGGTTGGATCTTTACAGGCTGCTAGATTTTCTGTGTCCAGGCGGTACAGATCTGTTCTGTTGCCTTGTTTTTTTAATGTCATATTATTATTTTGGGAATTACAGGGAACTGATACAGGACTCAATACAGTATTTTGCCTGCAGAGAAATACATTTTTTTTGTTTGTTTCCTGTCAGCTTTCTTTCATATAATCCTGAAAAATGTCTTAGCATTTTATTTAAGCTGAATGAGAGTAGAGACTGTGTCTGCCTGATTCATCATTTTCCTGAGGGCTTAGCATATAATTCCTTGGCCTAGAATGGATTTTATAAATATCAGTTGAATAAAAGGATTGATTTCTTGATTGTCCTATCTAGAATTCAAAGGACAAATGTATGTAGCTATCTGAGCAGTGCTTCTCATCCTTTTATGTGTTGGTAGGATTTCAGTAGTTGGATAATTTTATCTCAGAACATTGCTCTTACTTCCTTAAAACTTGCAGTGAAGATCTCAGGTCACACTGCTTTTAATTGATTAAAGCTGAATACAGAATGTGTTAAAATGTCACAGTATCTCTGCAGTATTTCCATCCTGTGCTGATGAATCTAACCAGCATTAGTCTGGAGCCCTTGGAATTATGCTTTAGTCCAAACACATTCTTGGTTGTGTAGAAGTTATTTGCTGGTCACTTTGGGATGGTGTTGGGTGGATCACAAGGTCAGGAGATTGAGACCATCCTGGCCAACATGGTGAAATCCTATCTCTACAAAAATACAAAAATTAGCTGGGTATGGTGGCACATGCCTGTAGGCCCAGCTACTCGAGAGGCTGAGGCAGGATAATCACTTGAACCCAGGAGGCAGAGGTTGCAGTGAGCTGAGTTCGCGCCACTGCACTCCAGCCTGGTGTCAGAGCGAGACTTCATCTCAAAAAAAAGATGTTATTTGCTGGTAACCAAATGGGAACTCAAATGATAAAGTGAAATGCAGTATATAAGTTAGTTTTAATTGGTTGGCTATGGATTTTTGTTTGTTTAAAAGTCTACCTCCAGCTTTTCATTCTTTGTTTAAAAGATATAGATTACTTTCTATGTAATTAAAGTATGGACATTACTGACCTCTTTGAAAATTTTGGTTCAATAGTTAGAAATGCTTAAGTGATATGCTGTAGAGAGATGGCAGGGCCTGGTGGCTCACACCTGTAATCCCAGCACTTTGGGAGGCAGAGGCAGGTGAGTCATTTGAGGTCAGGAGTTTGAGATCAGCCTGGCCAACATGGTGAAACCTCATTTCTACTAAAAATGCAAAAATTAGCTGCACATGGTGGTGGGTGCCTGTAATCTCAGGAGGCCAAGGCAGGAGAATCACTTGAACCCAGGAGGTGGAGGTTGCAGTGAGCCAAGGTTGCACCACTGTACGACACCTGGGCAACCCAGCAAGACTCCATCTCAAAAAAAAGAAAATAAAAAAAGAGAGAGATAGCTGTCAGGGTAGTCGATATTGACATTAGACTTCTTTACTCATCCTTGATTTATTTAATTTCGAGAACATCTTGGATATATTTCTCAATAATAAGCTATTATTTCTGTTTCACTTGCTCCCAGTCACCCTATCATATAAGTATAAAGTATTGAAGATGGATGCTTGTTTTATATAATTGTTTTCTACAATACTTAGTGTGTTTTGTTTTGTACTGCTAATCAACAGGATACGAATAGTTGGATTTTCGGTTGCATAAACAGCACTTCTATGTGGTAAGTCTTTTGAACCCATGGCCCTCCACTGTTCATTTATCTCAACATAAACAATACTTGGAAATCACACTTTAAGAATAGCTTCACACATTGTTATTATCATTTTGATGCTATATGAAATTATAGTATTGTTTTTAAAATGAATAGTAAAGGAAATGCATATACTAGTAATTTTTGCAAACATTGAAATTAGGAAAAACATTTTTGTTTCTAAGGGAACTATGGACAGAATATATTGGATTAGACTCACTAGACATCTCTACTAGGTGTAGAGATGATTTCTTTTTCCTTTGAATCTTATTTATAATTTATAATACTTCCATATATTTGTTCTTTAATTATATTTTCATATTTATTCCAAAGCCGGCAAGGGGTTGATTTATCATGGAAAGCTGAACTGCTGCCAACAATTAAGGTAAATTTTGTCTTCAGAATTTTAATATTCAGGTGAAAAAATACTTGAGTCTATATACATTTTAAAATATTATTTTTCATTAGCTTATCTTGATATTAAATAAGCTTGAGATTTGCTAACCTACATTTAAAAAATATTTTTCCTAGAAATACATTTGATAGGGAATAATATGCAATTAGTGTTATTTATATATATTTTTTACTTTCAGAGATAAAAGCTATAAGTTAACAGTCCTCTAAATCTCTGTATGTTATAGCTTCGTACCAAAAGAACTGGATGGATTTCTAACTTTCAATTTGAGGATATGTTTGAATGGCCTGCCTTAAAATATGAGCTGAGTAATATACTTAGAATTCATTCTGGGAGGAAGGGCCTGCAGTAGGAAAGTGGACATCTCAAAAAGATATGATACATGGTCAAGCACTCGAATAACTAGTTTATCTAGTACTCTCCAGGGTGATAAGTCACATCAGGGATTTATTTAATAGTTGTTTATGATTTGATTAAGCAACTCTGGTGGGTCAGCAAGTTCTTTTATAAAGGGCTTATTTGTGTAGTCTCAAAATCTATTGTTGAAAAAGCAAAATAATTATAAAATTTGATGAAAATATCTGTTCTGATTTCCCAGTTGTATTTATTGTAACTGATAATGTTACATCAGGATTGATAGTTTTCAGTCTTCAAGTAAATCTGTTCTTTAAAACACAGTTTCATAATGAATCCTAAACTTATTCATTGACTTGAAAGTGAAATCATCTGGTAGCTCCAGTCATTTCAGTTAACTCCAATTAAATTAGTTATTTTTGCTCATGAATATTTATAATTATTTATATATATAGTCAACTCTATACTATACAGAGAGTGAGAAACTTATACTAATGGAGAGGAATGGTGACAAAAGAAATAATTGCAAGTCATACTTCCCTTTGGAATGGTTGCAATTCTTTTTGTTACCTTGCTCAATCTTATTTGTACATATTCATTCATGCGACCTTGAGTTTATCAAGCAAATATTATAGGAAAGTAAATTGACTCATGAACATTTTGAAGGTCTCTCACTGGTACTATCCTAACCAGGATCAAAACAAACAAAAGTATTAGGATATACTTACTGATCAGTCATTTATAAGGTGTAATTAAATATTTCTTCAACTTTTTTTTTTTATTTCAATAGCTTGAGGGGTATAAATGATTTTTTATTACAAGGATGAATTGTATAGATTAATTTGGATATTATATCCAGCCTATAATATAAGGATTAAGAAGAAATAAATTATTAAAAACTCAATAAAATGTATTTTGCTCCTATACTTTAAAAGGTATTTCTTAAATCATAAAATTTTTATATTATTCTTTTAAATCTCCAAAGATTAATCAGTTTCTCCATCAAACACTAGCTCCCTATGTTGTTTGCTCTGCATGTAGGAAACAGCTGGCTAAACAGCAGGAGAACAAGTTATTTCAGCTGCCTACTTTTCGTGGCAAATGCTGAAAGAGAGAAGTTAGAAAACAGGAATTATGGCATTCTGCAATCTTACATGCTGTCAGCTTAAGAGGACAGATTTTTTCATTGTAATGAAAATCAAAATTGTAATGCATATTAGCCATTTATAAATAGCACACAAAATTTTGCTGTGAAATTGAAGGAATGACTAAAGCAAATAAATTTTGTAGAGTTTATTCATATTAATACTATCTCAAAAAAAGTAATGTCAGAAGAGAATTATATCACTGTTAGACATTCTGTGGACTGAACTTTTAATAAATAGATGGGGCCCTCCATCAAAGCACATATAAATTCAACACTTGGCCATTGTTGAGAATAAATACTTAAAAGCTATTAGAGTGGATAGTGGCACAGATTACCCAAGTTCTTCCTAATTAATTTATGTTTCATATTAGCTAGCATTTTGGTAGCTAATTTGGGTCTTAGCTCCCTGCAGCTGTGGCTTATATGGCTCTTTTAAGGCTTTTTAATTTATGTTAGAACATACGAGTCTGTCACAGGGACTTTGCTAAGTTGGGGCAAAGCCCAGGAGTTTATGTTTAATAAGCATCCCACATGAATCTGGTCAGGTTGTTAGAAGGCTACTCATTGATGGTACTTTAGCTTGAGCGTCTCTGTCCTCCTTGCCTGCACTGGTGCTTCTGAAGAAGATTGGGGAAAGCTAAGAGTCTTTAGAAATGTTTTAATGTAAACATATTGTTAGAACATATAACTACTCCCACCCCACACATACTTCCAGAACAAAACTTGATTAAAAACTTTATTAGGGTGATTCATCACATAAACAGAACTTAAGACAAAAGCCACATTATCATCTCAATAGATGCAGGAAAGGCTTTTGATAAAACTCAACACCCATTCATGTTAAAAACTCTCAGTAGACTAGGTATTGAAGAAATATACCTCAAAGTAGTAAGAGCCATCTAATGACAAACCCACAGCCAGCATCATACTGAATGGGGAAAAGCTGGAAGCAATCCCCTTGAAAACTAGCACAAGACAATGATGTCCTTTCTCACCAATCCTATTCAACATTGTACTGGAAGACCTGGACAGGGCATTCAGGCAAAAGAAAGAAATAAAGGGCATCCAGATAGGAAGAGAGGAAGTAAAATTATCTTTGTTTGCAGATAACATGATCCTACATCTAGAAAACTCCACTGTCTCAGCCCAAAAGCTCCTTAAGCTGATAAGTAACTAAAGCAAAGTCTCAGGATATAAAATCAATGTGCAAAAATCACTAACATTCCTATTGACACCAACAACAGTCAAGCCAAGAGCCAAAGCAGGAACACAGTCCTATCCACAATTGCCAAAAAAAAAAAAAAAGAATAAAAGACCTAAGAATACAGCTAATCAGAGAGGTGAAAGATCTCTACAGGGAGAATGACAAAACACTGCCCAAATAAATCAGAGATGACATTAACAAATGGATAAACATTCCATACCCATGGATAGGAAGAATGAATATCATTAAAATGATCATACTGTTGAAAGCAAGTTACAGATTCAATGCTGTTCCTATTAAACTACTATGGGCATTTTCCACAGAACTAGAAAAAAAACTATTTTAAATTTTATATGGAACCAAAAAAGAGCCCGGTATAGCCAAGCCAATCCTTAATAAAAAGAACAAAGCTGGAGGCATCACACTACTTGACTTCGAACTATACTACAGGGCTACAGTAACCAAAACAGCATGGTACTGGTACAAAAACAGACACACAGACCAATAGAACAGGATAGAGAACCCAGAAATAAGGTCACACACCTACAACTATCTGATCTTCAACAAATCTGACAAAAACAAGCAATGGAGAAAGTTTTCCCTATTCAATAGTTGGTGCTGGGATAACTGCCTAGCCTTATGGAGAACGTTGAAACTGGACCCCTTCTTTATACCATATAAAAAAATTACCTCAAGATGGATTTAAAACTTAAATGTAAAACCCCAAACTATAAAAACCCTGTAAGACAACCTAGGCAGTACCATTCTGGACATAGGAATGGGCAAAGATTTTATGATGAAGATAACAAAAGCAATTGCAACAAAAGCAAAAATTGACAAATGGGGTCTAATTAAACTAAAGAGCTTCTGCACAGCAATGGAAACTATCAAGAGTGAACAGACAACCTACAGAATGGGAGAAAATTTTTGCAAACTCTGCATCCAGCAAGTGTCTAATATCCAGCATCTATAAGGAACTTAAACAAATTTACAAGATAAAAACAACCCATTATAAAGTGGGCAAAAGACACGAACCAACACTTCTCAAAAGACATACATGCAGCCAACAATCACATGGGAAAAAAGCTCAACATTACTGACCATTAGAGAAACGTGAATCAAAACCACAGTGAAATACCATCTCACATCAGTCAGAACGGCTATTATTAAAAAGTCAAAAAATAGCAGATGCTGGCAAGGTTGTGGAGAAAAAGGAGTGCTTACATGCTCTTGGCAGGAGTGTAAATTAGTTCAACCATTGTGGAAGACAGTGTGACAATTCCTTAACGACCTAAAAATAGAAATACCATTTGACCTAGCAATCCCATTACTGGATGTGTACCCAAAGGAATATAAACCATTCTATTATAAAGACACATGTATGCATGTGTCCATTGCAGCACTATTCACAATAGCAAAAACATGGAATCAACCTAAATTCCCATCAGTAGTAGACTGGATAAAGAAAGTGTGTTACATATACACCATGGAATACTATGCAGCCATAAAAAAAAATGAGATCATGTTCTTTGCAGGAACATGGATGGAGCTGGAGGCCATTATTCTCAGCAAACGAATGCAGGAACAGAAAACCAAATACTGCATCTTCTTACTTATAAGTGGGAGCTGAATGAGAACACATGGACATGTAGGGGGAACAACACACACTGGGGCCCATTGAAAGGTGGAGAGTGGGAGGTGGAAGAAGATCAGGAAAAATAACTAATGGGTAACTAGGCTTAATACCTGGGTGATGAAATAATCTGTACAACAAACCCCCATGACACAAGTTTCCTATGTTACAAACTTGCGCATGTACCCCTAAACTTAAAAGTTAAAACTTGGAGAGAGATCCAAGATGGCTGATTAGCAACAGCTCAGGAATGTAGCTCCCAGTGAAAGCGCAGAGAACGAGTGGACGCCGCACTTTCCGACGAATTTTTGTAGCCCACAGACCAGGAGATTCCCGGCAGAGGAGCCACAC